>JAEPRD010000259.1:0-27343 GCA_016758985.1 Mucor saturninus | reverse complement strand
AAAACGCTATTCTGGATCTTAGTCCTAACCCCCTTCCTCTCTTACTAAATAAATTATATTTAATTCGAACCAATCTCCCCCCTGTGTCACCAAGTAGTCTTCCTGTTCTGTTCTGTCCCTTCTGTCCCTGACAGAAATAGTCCTGAGAAAATTGAGCAGAGACGTCAATGGGTTATTAGATGGATGAGTACAGATATGGACTACAATATTAATTGCGTGTTTATCGATGAAGCTGCTTTTCATATTAATATGAAACGTAGCGTAGCATGGTCTAAGAAGGGAGAACGTGCGGTTGTTGTTGTGCTTAAAACAAGAGCAAAAACAACAACTATTTTAGGGGCTATCTCACCTTATGGTGTTGTCAACGTCAGTATCCGACGTCCAAGAGTTGCCTCCCTTTCAAAAAAAAGAAAAGCTGAAGGAGGAAAGCCTGTCAGCATCAAAGGCGGGACCGTTACAGGGCATTATTTTAACTTCATTGCCAACACACTAGACGTAATGGATCGACACGAGGAGTTTAAAAACCACTACCTTGTCATGGACAATGCGCCTATCCACACCAACAAAGATATACAAACATATATCGAATCACGTGGGTATGGCTGTATCTATCTTCCTTCCTACTCCCCTGAACTGAATCCAATCAAACAGTTTTGGTCAGTTTGTAAGAGTAAACTCATGCGGGTAAAGCTGTTGGATGAAGAGTCCTTGACAATGAGAGTAAGAGATGCATGTAACAATGTACTTATCAGTGACCTCCAAGGCTTTTGTAGATATTCTACAAA
Organism: Mucor saturninus; assembly: GCA_016758985.1. Lineage (NCBI taxonomy): Eukaryota > Fungi > Mucoromycota > Mucoromycetes > Mucorales > Mucoraceae > Mucor > Mucor saturninus. Next base: position 26,558 of record JAEPRD010000259.1, on the reverse strand, counting down.
AAAATTTGATGATTGTCTTGATGGTAAACCCATTTAATAAAATATATTTTCTTTCGTTCATTTCGTTCGTGGACTATGCAGGAATTAGTTATTAACAAGTACTATTCTTCGAAATCGGCCCAAATGGGCCGATTACAAAAATGAATTTTAATACACCAAATAAAAAATAAAGTATGGTATTTTTTTTTCTTGTTGTGCTTTTTTGATACATTCTTTTCATGTTTAATAACGTTTCTAAGCTATTCGATGTACTGTCTACTTTACATTGCCACTAGATGAAGATTGTCGGTTTTCTAAATCAATGGGTCGGCCCAAATGGGCTGTTCATATAAGCATCATATCAAAGATTTTTTTATTTTTATTTTAACAAACTAATAATATATGTAGGAACAGAATACTCTAAAAAATATTCAGATTCGACTTCTTTTTTTATATTCCTCTCCAAAGTGCTCATAATGGCATTTTTTGCACATGGCCTTCGTGTCACACGCACATCTGAATTCCACTCTAGGAGGGTTCTTCAAACCCAGCCCAACACAACTCTTACAAACCTGTCTAATGCGTTTCCCTTTAAACGAAAGGCTAATGTATTCATGAGCACTGGCAGAATCACGCTTTCTTGTTGTCATGGACTCCATTGGTATCTCAGAAGCAGCGCCACTCATACTTCTTACCTTTTCCAGCAAAGAAAAAGCGAGTCTACTTTTAAAATCAGAATGAAGAAGATCATTTCCTGAATTGGACCCCCATATCTTGAAACAGCTAAACGCATTAGCCTCAGCAATACCAAAAGCAAAAGCCAAAAAACGGTTTTCCCATCTGTAAGTCTTCATAATATCATGAAATGATATCATATTGTCCCGTCTGTTATTGTTAGTATCGACGCTACCTAAAGGAAATAAAAATGTTATTGTAGCTATTGAATTTATGCATGAGGATGTTACTTTTGTGCTCTTCGTAATCATCAATAACCTGGGGGCGACGAAGCTCGCGTTGCTGACCAGATCTGTCAATGTAACTTCTGATCTTGGTCGAAGGTACGGACGTACTTTAAGATGACACAATCGCCTTTGGCTTGAGATCTCTGTAGGAGCATACAAGAATTGGGCGACCGTGCTCATCTTGTTTGACAGCAGTATAGTGACTACCACGTTCAGCCCCAAGAAAACAAATAACATCGTTACTTGGCATCCCACGAGGCCAGTACTTTCTCTTGACGACTTGCATGATCGAAAAAAGTCCATGATCTAACAAGACATATGTCATCTCCGGAGACCCAAACCAAGAATCACCAATTACTGTTCTTCCGGAAAAAAAACAAGGTTCAGTCAGCCGCTTCAATGTTGCAATTAGATTACAATCAGTGTCATCGTACTTCTTCTTTACAGAATTGCTGACAGTATCAAGCTGAATGATACAGAAAGTGTCATGATCCGCAAGTGTTTTATATTCCTGCCCAATTGGGTGAGGTTTTCTTGGAACCTTTTTAAGATTGGGCATTCCTTCACCGAGCCATTGATTCATACTTTCATCAACACACAGATATCTTCCAGGCTCAAGTGCTCTTGCCAGTACCTCATTGAACTTTTGTAAATACATTCTGATCTGGTACAAAGGATCTGAAGCTAATCGGTTACCACAGGGTACCTCAAAAACATGATACTGAAGTACCGATATAAAACGATCATACTCCATAAATTCTCCAAAGTTGATATTGGGCCTCAAATGGCTGTTTCACATCCACCAATACGCCCTCTTGTCCACATGCTGAAGAACCGTTGTTGTATCGCAGATGTATTGAATCATAGAAACAATAGAAATCCAATATTAGATCTCAGTAGACAGACTGGAGATCGTATTGTTGAAAGATTGCGATGAACGAATAAGAATACATGGATAAACATTTATTCAATTCAAATGGATAAACGATTAAATACTAAATCCCGATTGGATCTACTATTAGTTTAGACACAGCTTCGTAAAAGTATAAATACGAGCCCATTCAACTCTTAATAAAAGGTTATCTTTACTTTGATTATTTTATAGTATTATTTCATATCTACGATATTACAACCGTCATGTTCATCAAAATCGCCACCCACGTTAAATACTCCAAGAAGGTGAGAATTATCCAACGGTTGTTAACACTATGCGCATGAGTATTGATGTTTGGGACAACTACTTCTCTTATGTGATCCATTGGTAAAAAATACAAGAAATATTCGGCGGGAGAAGCAGTCGCCTTGTTTTGCAAGTTAAACTTTGATTTCATGGAACGATAATCGTTTCCAGAAACTAAACGTGCATCGACATACACTTCTCTCGTATCCCAGACCTCATCGCACACTGTAATCCCTTCCTCTTCCTCATCCTCATCGCTGGGTTCAGCGTCTTCCAGATTGCCGTCTTCCTTTTGAGTATTGGTGTTGCTGACCGTCGTAGCAGTATTAGAATGGTTAACAATGGTCTCTTGTCTAACTATGGGACCTTCGTGCTTTAAAGAGGTTCCGTAAAGTACGAAGGTAGTGTCTGGTAGCTCATCAAACACTACATTATAGAGAACCTTATTCTTAGCGTCGGTACTCTTTGCAGTGGTAATACCATTAAGCCTAAGACGAGGAGCATTGAAGTCAAAACGACCCCGAAGGAGTTCTACAGCCCTTGTCTTCCTTAAAAAGTGGGCAGAAACGGAAACGCGAACGTTTACATTGAGATTCAGGCTCATGACTGGTATTTTGTTTTGTTTCGTTTATAGATTACTAGTAATGAATTTCGAAAATTGAAGGGAAGTGAAATAAGAAAGTGTTTTAAACAACAGCTCTCAAATAATATACAGGGTTTATTCTGTTCCTGTCGGCAATTGTAGCCAATCATAATTAGTAAAAAATTTGATTTATTTATTCAACTAGTATCGACCCAAATGGGCCGATTTGAATATTACTTGTTAATTTTTGAGCGATAATTTAATTCGTCGCTGAACGAATTTTTTTCTTGAAGATGAACGAATTTTTTTCCGTGAGTGCGCGAATATTTTGTGAAATTAGTGTAGTTTTTTCACACACCGTTGGGGATGCTCTAAGCTTCGTTTAACAATTATTCTCTGTATTTGGTCTTCTGTCTCATCAGCTATCTGTAATTCGTCAAACGCTTGATAATAATTTCTGTTACTATTTTATTTTATATATTTACATTTGGCTTACTTTCAACTGTAAATCCTCACTATCACAGTTTATTCTACTACTATTGAATAAACTCCGTCAAACATCTTGCCTACATTACTATCTTTACTTTGATTATTCTTAAAGACCATTTTGATATTTACGATATTACAAAGTGTATTTGCTTTATAAAGTATGGATGCTGAGATATTAATATTTTAGTGTTAGATGTATGATGTAAGTGTATCTGATGTCATTTTTATTATGGTTTTTATCAAGAAGTAAGTCAGATCATCACAAAAGCGAGAGGAAAACTTTGACATCATTCTTTTTTATTCGGGTATTTGAAAAAGTATGGTGTGCGAGAATATTATTCAGCCGGTCCGGAATTTTATTATTTGACCGGACAGGAAAAAATGGTGCACGCGTAAAATCAGCCTTCTTCTTTGAGTGTTGGGCACTGTTACGCGAGCAATTAGGTGATTAAGTTTAGTTTATTCCTTTTATTTTTCTAATAAAACACTTTTCAAAAATGATTGTTTTAAAAAACGTGTGATATATATATTGAAGGTCATAAAGTTATCAGGAGTAACTGTAGATAGATATGAAGTAATAATAAAGAAAAGTGTTAGAAATAACAGTTAAAAGTTGCAGGTGATTATAAAAAGAAAAATGCTTGATTAGGAGGGGGACTTCTTTCAGCCGCTTCAACACTTGAATAAATAGTCACGGCTATTTTTTTTTTTTTTTTCTCATTTTTTTTAGATGTGTAGGGTTTTGCTTGCACCTTTTCCGGGGATAACCTGCTTAGGAACTACGAGAAGCACGTTTATAATTAGTATTTTTTCATCTTTTTAGTCTCAATAAAAAAAATCCTTAAGGAAAAAAAAATACTTCAACTATGAAAGGCGTGCATTTAACTCATAAAGATTTAAACTTTTTTCCCGTACAAATACTACCAATTAGTGCTATCTTAAAATTTGGATAGATTCGTATGCGTAATATGACTTTCTGCATCACTTCAGCCATGCCTGTTGGTAGGATATATGTTACACGCAGCTAGAAAACCAAATAAGCTTTTACTTTCCTATAGCGAAATAAGACAGACGCTTCCATTTTATGAGAATAAGGAACCTTACCAGATTGCAGTAAAAAATATGAAGCCCTTTTTATGTTGCTTTTACATCATATAATAAAAAATAAAAAATTCCCAAGGTAATTTGATCAACCATAGCATTGGGCCTCTCAGTTTTTTGTGTGTTTGCCTTATTACATACCAAACTATCAAATCAAGCACACAGTTAAACATATAATTAATCTTGAAAAAAAACAGTAAATAAATAAGTCTTTTAGCGCATTTATATATCTTTCAACTGCCAGTTCCATAAGATCGATGTATTGCAACGAGTTGGATTAATTTCGTTATATCCTTCAATGAGCAACAAAGAAACAAGAATCCATAAAAAAATATTTAGGCTATAAAATGACCTTTACTTCAAAAGAAAACTCAATCGCTGTCAGTGCAATACATGGTATTGCCGAATCAAACAGGTACTCTAAATTTAACTTTTTATCTATGAAACCAAAGGTATGAATAGGGTCTGCTTATATTTTAATTTTTTTCTTCTAAATCCTATGCAACAAGGATAGATGCAAAGTTTTATTCAGCCCTCAATCAATGGATTTACTAAATTCTTGAATAAAGAGTCTTCGCAATCATTTTAGTATTTGGCCACATTAGTTTCTTGAAGGTGGGCAATTTAACCTCGCACAAGTGTCCAAAAGCGGGTGATATTTTCAAGTATCAGGGGAGCTGTGAGTAGAAGCACAGTATTGACATTTTCTATTCGCACCTTCAAATAGTAATGGCTTATCCTTTTGTGAGGTTCTATTTTTGTATTTGATCATACTAGCAATTGCCAAACGAAAGCGGTAGAGAGATGTTCAGCCAATCACATCGTTACATGAATAATTAAAAATTCAGGCGAAACTAAAAAAAGCGTGTCAACTTTCTTTTTTTTTTTTACACTTGATGGACTTTTCAATAGCATTTTGGCTCACCTTGCTGGCCATTACGATCTGGCTGACATGGTCTGCACTAAAATTTTACGTAAAGAGCACGATGGATGAGAATCGAGTTCAAATTCTGCAGGACTTGGGACCTGCAGCCGCGCAAATTCAACACCCTTCTTTTGTAGGCTTCTTTCATCCTTACTGGTAAACCTTCTTTTTTGATCTTGGTCCCCTTTTTCTGTACCTTGTTTAAATTTATTCTATTTTAGTAATGCAGGCGGTGGAGGAGAGCGTGTGCTTTGGACTGCTATACGCGATGTGCAAAAGGAATTCCCTAATGTTATTTGTGCTGTTTATACGGGCGACACAGACGCTTCGAAACAACAAATTATAGAAAAAGTCAAGGTGTGTTTTACCAAAGCGAGAAAGAGTTTTTGTTGTTCTAACAGTTTTCTCTTCTTTTTTTTCTGTAGAATAGCTTCAACATTGATCTCGAACCAACAAGACTTGTATTTATTTATCTGACAAAACGATACCTTGTTGAGGACTCACTGTAAAAAGAAGCTTAGAACTGAAAACGAGATAAATCATTAATCCCCCAGTTTGTAAATAGATATCCCAGGTTTACCTTGATTCTTCAAAGTCTCGGATCATTAGTGATTGGATATGAAGCCATAAGTAAACTAGTGCCTGACCTGTTTTTCGGTAAAGTAATTTTCCCTTTTTACCACGAGTGAACATTAACTAAGAAAATCTTTGCAAATAAGACACGATGGGTTACGCATTTACATATCCTCTTGTTCATTACTTTACAAACGTCAAAATTGCAACCTACACACATTACCCAACCATCAGCTCGGATATGGTGAATCGCGTTTATGAACGTAAAGTTGCACACAACAATGAGGCCAGACTTGCGTCCAGCTTCATTTGGAGTACAGGCAAACTCATGTAAGGAGATTGCGTGATAGATTAGATTGATTTTTTGCGATTTTAACTTTTCTTTCTTCTGTAGCTATTATCGATTTTTTGCAAAAGTGTATGGATTTTGTGGTTCGTTTGCATCAGTAGCGATGGTGAACTCGACATGGACAAAGGGACATATTGACGAATTATGGCACACCAAAGCAGAGATTGTTTATCCACCTTGCGATACAGAAAGGCTAAACGTGTTACCCTTGCAAGGCAGAAAACCCATCATTGTCAGTGTTGCCCAGTTTAGACCAGAGAAGGATCATTCTTTACAGTTAAAATCGTTGGCAAAGATGATGGAGAAGTATCCTCAGACAAAATCCATGGGGGTTGAGCTGGTCTTAATCGGAAGTTCCAGAAACGAAGGTGATGCCAATCGAATTGATAGATTGCGTAAAGAGGCTGTTGAACTGGGAATTGAGGTAATAAAACAATAAGAGCGTATGTTTTTCTTTTTTTTTTCTAAACACGGCAGAAATGTGATAGGATTACGTAAGGTTTGAGGTCAATGCTTCTTACAATCTATTGGTTTCGAGTCTGGGTATGGCCAAGGTCGGACTTCATACGATGTGGAATGAACATTTTGGTATTGGTGTTGTAGAATACATGGCAGCAGGATTAATTCCGGTGGCTCATCAATCCGGTGGGCCTAAATTGGATATTGTGACAGAATATGATGGAAAGCCAACGGGCTTTCTTGCTGATTCGGTGGATACTTTTGCGGATGCTTTGTATACCGCCTTATCTTTGTCAGAAGAGGAGTATGAACAAATCGCATCCAATGCTCGAGCATCCGCTTCCGATAAATTTTCTGAAGAGGCTTTTAGTTCGGATCTTTTATGTGCCCTTCGTCCGTGTTTGACTTAATAAACCATAGTGTCTGTTTTTGATAGAGATGAAGCTTTTTTAATCAGTTGGGTTACAAACAGAACCATGATTGCACTTTTTTTTTATAAGCTTCAACAGTGGATATACGATTATACGGTGTTGCAATAAATGCGGAGTAAGTAGTGGACGTATGTGTTGCAAGCTATTTTTTGATGTATTAAACAGAACGATGTTTGAGTCATCTACTGAGATCTCACTGAGGCAAATTTTTATTTTAAGCATGTTTGTTTCTTCAGCTGCCCAAAAAAAAAGAGCAATGTTTTTTTTGACACCTAGGCTCAGCTCGTGAACACAAACCAATTTATAGTGCTTCATTGAAAGCTACTAGTCCCAAAAAGAAATAAGGTCAGGTACCAAATGTAAGCATAATTGCCTGTTAAGGAATGTGCTAAGAGCCCCAGTGCTTCACATTTTTCCGCTATCACATGAAATATATTTTTGGTTGATAAACTCATTATTTTATTTAAAACAAAAAAAAATGGTATTACAATGAAGAAAAAGTTGAAAGGGTAGTGTGGGTATTTGTAAGTGATATTGTGTGTGTGTGTGTGTGTGTGTGTGTGTGTGTGATGGAAGAGGGTTTACTTGCTAGCATCCAAACCAAGGGTATCAATATACTTTTCTAATAAAGCATTACCACCCAATCTCTTGATCTCGGCAACAGCCTCAGCCTCCTTTTGACGAAGGAAGTTTTCGACATAGGTGAAACTACCAGCTCTCTTGATGATCTCCAAAGCATACTTCTTGATCTCAATATTGGTAGGCTTTTGGCTGACAATGTTCAATAATTGACGGTTACTCAAGTCAGAACGAATGGCGTGGATAATAGGGAAAGAGAACTTTCCTTCAGTTAAATCTTCACAGAAACCCTTGTTTTCAGTGTACTATAATGATAATTACAATCATTAGTAATGTATTTATATGATGATTATAACAAGTTTTATAACTTACGGCATCAGATTTAAGATTCATATAATCATCACGAACTTGAAAGTGGATACCGATGATGTTGACCAAAGGAGTATAATCACTAATGATATAGAATAATGAGTATGGAATATTGACTATGTCAATAAGAAGTTACTTTACATATCACTTTCACTGGCAGCTTGCATTAAACGAACAGCTAATCTTAAAAGACCACTTGTTTCTAATTGAGAAAAAAGAGTTAAAACTCCACCAGGGTCAAAATGTACGGATAAAAGAGCTTACTGTTGTTGACCATATCAATGTATTCCAATTCGGTAGGGCAGGTCAAACTGTCTCTCCAGTACAATTCAATACCTTGGCCTTCATGCAAATGAATTAATTCCTCAGTACAGATTTCAACCATACCAGGGATACCCAACTTAAGGATGTCTTGGATGGCTAAAAAGTAGACAAGATTGGCGGTATTGATAGTTTGAGGGACACCATAGATAAGGTGAGAGACGGGGAAACCTCTTCTTAACTCGGAGTCATCTTGAACATCGTCAATCCTGTTTCATTGTGCGTGTGAATTTTTGTTTTGAAGATTCCCATGCGCGTAAAAAAACTTACATTAAACTGGCATTGTGAAGCATACCAATGGCCTTGTTGATAACCTCAAGGATATCCTTGGGAACATTAAGCCACAAGTCAAAAGCAGAAATGAGCTTGGTACGAATGTCTTTACCAGGATGAGACAACAAGTAAGTGTAAGGCTCCATAATAATCTAAAGTAATGTGTTGGTTTTCCTGCATGAGGCCTATATGACAAAAGATACTTACTTCTTCACTACTTCTAGTGTCTTCTCTGTTCTCGTGCATGCTCAACATTGTATTAATATAATTATCGATTTGATATAGTGAAAAAAAAACAAGAAACAAACAAGGAAAAAAAAAAAGAGAGTCAAATTATATAAGCTTGGTCTGTGCCTTTCGGCTGTTGAAACCGTCAAAGTTATCGTTACAAGAACGAGCGGCAGATCCAAAATGAGTTTGCCCCTCTCTTGTATTACAAACGTCAATTTATTTCGGAACCATATTTTCAGCATGCCGCATAATTTTTTACCATCAGCTATCATGCCGGGTTCTAAAAAAAATACATGTTAAGACTTCACAACAAAAATAATGTATGAATTAATCAAAAGTGCACACTAAGGATGAATAGATGTCAAACAACGTTGACAGAATACACACACCCGGGATGTTATATTGTGCTCATTTCACCTATCACCCGGTTGATCTGTGTGTAATCCAATTTGTACAAGGAAGACCTATCAAGACGTAGTGATAACACAAAACCTAATTTTCTGTCTGTGTAAAGCAAAAAAAACGTGCTCTTTTGAGCTGACATTTTTTTTTTTTTTTTTCTTATTTGCTCGGCAAACTTTATTTGCTTCCGGATCCAACAAAGTAGTGTCGTACAGCTTTGACTTTCTTTTGATAATTCAATAACAGCTTCCGCCAACCCGTTACATCTTATACCTTTTCTAATTTTACAAATGACAACCCATACTATGTCTTTTGTTTTGTCTCGATAAAATATACTTCCTTGTTCATCATACATTTGGAACGTAGACTTGTTCGTTTCGCTGATAAAGATGTGTGAAGAGAAGTCCTATAATCTACTCCTCTTGCACTAATGTAGTTTGTGTAATAAAGTTATTTATACAACGACCAGGTACAAATTACATATCTCTCATGTCCTATCAATTAATTTTTCTCCTTTTCAGAATAACGGGAACCTTTGTCCCCGATTTTGGGGCACTGTCGCTAAAAAAAAAAACGAACGAATTGATTACTTATCAATGAATGAGAATAGTAAATAAAAAAAAGTGGTATATGATACAGGTCTAGCTTGTATTTCAATAGAAGCATTGTGAATAAAGTGAAACACCGATTTTAAATGAGCATATCAATCTGTCGTAGTAATTAAAACTCACTTAGTCTCGCTCATACCAGCAGTCGCTACCATTGTTGTTAGTATATATGTTTTACTATATATGTTAAACACCCTTTTTTTTTTTAGTTGCTAACATAAAACCTTGAGCTATATTCACCATGTTGAGCCCCCCCCCCGCATTTTGTTGCAAACAACAAGAGTTACACAGTAGCTCACACCCACTTTAAAATGTAGCACATGAAGCGCAGTTCATCCTGAGTAGCACTATCCAATCATACTCTAAACAGATCTATAAAATACGCCATATCAACCTTACCACTATTTTTTTTTTTTTTACCGCTCATTTCACATGCTTTATCCAGGCCTATTTTTTTTTTTTTTTTTTATTGCAGCAAAAAAAAAATGGTTGTCTTCGTTATTGAAGACACTAAATGCAATTGACTGTTTTTTTTGCACAAGTTGAAATACGAGTATATAACATAGAGATTAATAGGCGTCGTTAAGGTTTTGTAAAATCAGATCTACAATACTTATTTTACAAGGGTAATCCATAGTGTAACATGCTCACCTCTGTTTATATGATTACCCATTTTTGTCTCCGTATACAAGAAGCTGTTGTCCTGTATGACTGGTATAAGAAATTTTGTGTGACATTTTTGTTTACAAAAAAAAAGCTTCTGATTTTCGAGAACAAAAAACTTTATTATTCCTGGTTAGTCAGTCTTAGTAAAAAAAAAATTATTTAAACATGAATTGATACTTGAGATGGCACCTTCGTCTTGAAGTTTATGATAAAGAGGGTGCATTGTTGAAGCCATTGCGAAAAACCTAGGTTCCAAGTAAAAATTGAAAAAAGAAATGAAGGGTCGTTTATTTTTGTCTGTCATCTTTCGTAGTCAGTATCACATGAGAGTACCGGGTTTATTTTTGTCTGTCATCTTTCGTAGTCAGTATCACATGAGAGTACCGGGAAGTGAAGGGATAAGTCACAAATAAATGCTAGTTAAATACTGATATTCCAAGCTTTTCCAAATCGTACTATGAATGCTTCTCAGTATCCAAAATGAGCTCACCTGGTTGTCACAAGTATCCGGCTTGTAAAAATGCTGATAAATGACCTCGATAATAAAAGCTCTTCGTTCGGTATAGCTCGCCATAAAAGACCGTTTTGACACGTATTACAAAAAAAAAAGTTACTGCAAACACTGAATTAGTTGCCAACTCAACAGAGCTGTTTTAACCATGCAAAACTGGATGTATATATCTGTTGGATCAGCATAAACAATTTCTTCGAAATAATGATATTGATAGAAATAGATTTATAACAAAGCAGAGCCACCCCCAATTTTGTTTCATACGAATAATGTCTAATTTATTACATGAATGTATTTAATGCACGTAACTAAATTTTGGTTTTCCACGTACTACCAGCAAGCTGTCATCCTAATGGATTCTTACAAGTACTGGTTTGGATCATGATGGGATTAGATTAAAAAGCTCTAGATAACACTAACAAGTGTGTACGATTAATCATCGACTACTTTGAGCCCATGTCATTCTGTGGATAGCCTTCAACCCTCTATCTTACTGCAAAAAAAAAAAAGTCTTTCCAAAAAAGGGAATCGGCGTTATTTTTCAAGTCGCGCAGTCAGCCAAGAGCAAAGAGGAAAAACTTTTTTTTTCGTTTCTACAGATCTTTTTTAAAACAAAAAAACAAATGTCTGGTTTCGACGTTCAAATTAGAGAAAGACAAGATCCCTCAGAGGATTATCAACGACCTGAATTATGTAAGTTAAAATCTTGATCAAATTTATGAAAATGAGACTCATTTTTTTGTTTTTTTGTTTTTGCTTTTTGCAGTGAAGAAGGCTACCGAAGGTAATAAAAAAAAAATTGTCTGATAATATATTTTGCATAGAATTAACTTTTTAAAATTTAGAAATTGAGGCTGAAGTAGCTGCTCTTGCAGAGCAAGAACACTCTAGCGATGAGAGTTCTTCTTATGATTCTGACGAAGACGAGGACGATGACGCGAATTTATTAACAGCTGCCATGGATTCTCAGATCTTCCGTACGATTGCTGCCATCAAGGCCAAGGATCCTCGTGTCTATGAAGACTCCACCAAATTTTTCGACAATGTTCCTGTCGAATCTACCCATGATTTGCCCGTCAAGAAACCCGAGGAGAAAAAGGTGACCCTCAAGGATTATGAGCGCAAGATTCTTTTGGAGAACGGTGGTTATGTCGACGAATACAATGAAGGTGCCACAGGCAGAACTCATCATCAAGAACAGGAAGATCTTCGTAATGCCTTTAAAATCGGAGCGGCATCAGACGAGGATGACGAGGAAGATGATTTCTTGACCAAGAAGGATAAGACTTCTGAAGAGAAGGAAGCAGAGGAGAATGACTATCGCAAGTTCTTGTTGAGCCAGATGCAAAACGATGAACCCTCCAAGAAAGCATTTGAGGAATGGAGTAATTATAAGGGAAATCCCAATGTTAAGCCCGAGGACGCTTTCTTGATGGATTATGTCTTAAACCGTGGATGGGTGGATAAAAAGACAGGAAATCCTCAAACGCTTGCTGACGACGTGGATAAAGATGAGGCTGATCTGGATGACATTGACCGTTTCGAGAGTAAATACAACTTCCGTTTCGAAGAAGAAGGTTCAGGTACCATCAAAACATATGCTCGTAACATTGAGGGAAGTGTCCGTAGAAAGGAAAGTAAGAGAGTTCTTAGGAGACAGAGAGAAAAGTTGCACAAGGCTGCTCTCAAGGAAAGACAGCTTGAAGAGATGAAGGAACAAAAGAATAAAAAGATGCGTGAAATTCAAGCCAAGCTCAAGGAAGTTAGCGATATCACCGGTATTGAAAACATTGACGTCGATGCAGATTATGATCCCGCCATGTATGATGCCCAAATGCAGGGCGTCTTTGATGATGCTTACTATGATGGTGTTCAAGATGGTGAGAATGTTAAGCCTGTGTGGGATGATGACATCGAAACTGGTTTACCCGATGATGACATTATGGATGCTGATTATCTTCCTGGTGGCGCTAAGTATGAAGGTGGAAACCAAGATGGCGGAGATATTGCCTCAAAGGATGCTGGACAACGAGCAGATTTAAAGAGAAAATACAATGACCTTTTGGAAGAATATTATTCTCTCAATTACGAAGATGTTGTTGGTGGTGATCTTTACACACGTTTCAAATATACAAAGACTCAACCCGAAGATTATGGATTAACTGCTGAGGAAATTTTATTGGCTGACGATGCTGAACTTAATAAGTACATTAGTATCAAGGCATTAGCACCGTAAGTAGCCTTCGATGTTTTGATGAAAATAGATTTACTTATATCATTATTATAGCTATCGAAACCAAAAGAAGCAAATGTATGATGAACAATCGTTTAAAAAGCAACAAAAGCACAAGAAAAAGTCATTGGAGAAGCATATTAAAAAAGCTGCCAAGGAGGCTAAAAAGCAAGCCAAGTTAATTGAAAAAGAACATGCCGAAGAGATTGCAAAGCAGGAAAAGAAGGATAAAAAGAAGGCAAAGCATGAAAAGTCTCACAAGAAGAGAAAGGTTACATTTGATATTTAAGCCTCTCCCTCTATTCCTTTCTTTTTTTTTTTTTTACATACACCCACCATCACTTTTTAAATCATATCATGTCTACATTTCTTTATAAGAAAAAATAAAAAATAAGTCAAATCAGTAAAATTGGATTTAGACCACCTAAAGCGCCCGCCTTCAATGGGAAATCTGTTTTTGTTTTTGTTTCGCTTGTTTCACCTATAAAGGCAATTATTTTTTTATTTTCTGCTTTTGCAACACTATTTCTGAATTAATGCAAGTGCTATCACATATCCCCCCTGTTCTATAAAAGAATCATACCCGAAATATGGCTATTCTAAAAAGTATCTAAGAGTCAGTAAGGGAACACTTACACAAAAAGACCTTGTGGTTCGTAATAATCTTATCTCTGTGAAAATATTGACTAATAAGATTATTTTATGTTGACCAATCTTGTATTCAACGTAAAAAAAATCATATTGCATATGATTATAAGCTGTTTAGAAAAATGGTCTCGTTCTTTCACGATAGATACCTGCAGCGAAATACAATCACGTAACTATGCGTAACTGTCCGTAACTACGAAGCGTTTATACGCCTAAATTGGATTTTAATGCACATATACATATAAGACATCTGACGTATCGTTTTGTGAAAGCGCACGCATCATTGTCATATTGATACAAGCTCACGGTTTAACTACCCTGTTGATAGTCCATTTCGAATTCTGTAAACCCAAATTATTATTGATTGTGAGAGGGTGGTATGGCTTTATCAATTCATTTAAATAAAGTGAAGCGTTTCAAATTCATGGTCCGGATGACGAGAGGCGTGTTAAATATAGAATAATTCATCGTACATTTCTGTAAAATGATGATCACCGACGTATATACAAAATACCCCAATAATTGAGTGGCGTTAATCACCCCTCTGTTTTTTAAAAAAAATGGCAGGTAAAAGGTAAAGGTATATGAGAAGAGAAGAAAAAGACCCACTGAGCACTCCCATGGCATAATATTACTATTAGATGTATCTAGCGTTTTAACCATTAAGTTCGCTTTATTTGTTAGCGTACATCGACCCCAAAAATAAAAAAACATGCAAGGAATAAGGGGGTGAACCTACCCCCTCTTCTCGCTCGCAGAAAACAATAAAGTAATTGCTATATTTTTGTCATCGCCGGTTTAATATAGTACATATGGTAAAATAGACATGTATAAAAAGCGGTGAACCATCTCTTTTTGCACCTATTTTTTTTTTTTTTATTATTATTATTAATTATCAATTATCTTTATCACTATGCTCGGTAACACTCTTCGCTTTAGTTTACTCTTGGTCTCTTGTACTTTACTCTCGCTTATGGTGACAAACGTTGACGCTATAACTGTCTGTTGTGTTGATGAGGACTTTAACTGTATTGCCGAAAAAACTGCTGCTCAATGCGTATCCGCTGGTCTTACTGTAACCGAAGGTTCCTATTGTGAAGTGGGTGATTTGGAAAAAGAGACTAGTCAGGAAATATTAGATCAAAGAGCAGCCTTTGCTAATGGATGTGGAGGTGATGGCTACTTCAACATTATTACTGAAAACTGAAAAGGGCTCCAGGTTGGTTTTGGAACGCTATTAGTAAAATATTCTTTATTAACAGCAACATATATCCTAAAGACTCGTGATTCATTTATTCCTCTCTCCTCTATATATAATAAATGATTAAAAAAGGTGAAGGTTTCGTTAGCTGTCTTATATATACAAAGTTTCCGTATAGGAAGGGCGCGGGAAGGGAGCTAATTTGTAGTAGGGACTTCACTACAATTGAATGAGGAATACGAGCGCTTCATTTTTTTTTTCAATGCTAATCGAAGCTTGTGAGCGATGATGAACGTGTTATAAATTACTGGTTTTTACGTTTTATGTTTTAAAAGTTACACTACTAATCATCAAGTAATGCTTGTAATGCTTTTTTATCAGAAAACTTAATTTTATCAGTGGTATAAAACTGGATACTTGACTCTAGTTTAGTTCCTGTGATAAAAAATGTAAAAATCATCAGCCTTTCTACCCGAGACATTGCGACATAAATTCCACTATTAAAAGAGAACATTATTTGAGTGCATCGTAATAGAGAAATATATTTTAATCTGTATGACCATTATTTTACAAAGGTTACAGATTTTACCCGTTCCTGAGTATCTCTTATTATATCATGAATTAGGTTTAATATACAATATTTTTTAAGCACGATGAATAACTGTGATATGTGTAAAAATGACAATTTTATAGTCCAGCCGGACAGTTTGTTTGTGGATGTTAAGCGGCTTTATTCCACGTTGTATTCAAAGCCTGACACCTACAGTATTCATAGCGTAGCTTTTGAGAAAATGTTAAATTATATTAATAGGTTTCAATATTATAGCGATCTGATGTAAGCCTCCTTAAGTTAAAAATAAAGTAAAGATCTCTTTATTATAATAAATTATAAAATCAAAGCTACAATTGTCTATTCAGGTCTCTTAAGGACAGTCAGGGTGCGCGTAGTCGTAATTTTGGGATTATGATACTTTAATAGATACCAAGAGGTCAATATAACTTAATAACTTGAAATAAAAACAAATCTATCACAATCAACATAGTGTAAACCAGTATATGTGTGTTATAGCTTACCTTTAGCTTCTCGTTTGGACTTTACCTTCATATTCCTGCGTAAGATTAAGATCAAACGAGCTTCAAGGCGAAGGAGTGATGGTAGAATTGTGAAACCAAGTGAAAATCATTCGATATTGATTTATTTGTAATTACCATATTGTTTTTGATTATATTTTCTTTTTTCCACGTCTGAAGGATAGCCAAATCACAGATCTTACGTTGTGACTAAGTGCACTTTGGGTGTCCCTAAGCAAAGTTTTGGCTATTTCCTACCCAGTAGCCAATCGTATATGAGAAGCGTGACAATCACGTGTTGTAGATGACGTCATTTTTCTTTAAACATTACACTGTATTTTAAATTTACATATTGTTTAAATTGTCAGAACCAATCCAGCCAATGAAATAGTTCCGGTACAAGAGCCCGGTACCGAGAACTATAATGACGCAATGGAACTCACAAGACCAAAACGAAGGTTTAAGCCAAAGGTCACGAAAGCAAGACCAAACAAGAAAACAAAACTGTATATCATAAGAACAAACAAGCAAAGCCATAAACTAGTTTAGCATAAAAACAATCACGCACATATGAAACATAAACCAAATTAGATAGTATAAATAACCCCACATTATAATTAATAAATCTTCATCTTTTATCTCAGTACTTATTTTGTACTTGTACTTTGAAGAGTACTCTTCTGGCCAATAGGAACACTTTCACGTGATAGTCACGTGCAGAGAATATTATGTAAGATTTAAGTAAACATCTGAGGTTTACAAAGTAACAGTTGGTTTCTTGGTGTAGTCGGTTATCACGTCTGCTTAACACGCAGACGGTCGCCAGTTCAAGTCTGGCAGAAATCATTTTTTAAAGGATTTACTTATTTCGTTGTATCTTTGTCGTGGCTTCTGCCACACAAATTACTTTTATATTTAAAAAAGCATTTTCTGGATTACAGTAAAATCATCTTTTGATGTATTCAGTCGTTACATAACAATAGTTTCTCGACAGGTTTTATGAGATGCAGCTGTAGAAACTATTAATGTAGGATTCTACTTATTTACACTGTACTCTATGTATTACAGTGTAGGCCGTAACCTTTTTTTATCAAATCCTGTGTGCCAGACGTCTCAATTTTATTCGTATTTTGCGTCCACTCATATTTTAATAGATAATATTTTGTAACCATAACTGTGAAATTTAGTAAAAATAATACACTTGAGAAATAATGAGATAAAAGTATATCTTTATTCCAGGTAAAAACAGATTAAAAAAACTCTGCTGTTTTGAAATAATTGATCATGTTGGTATTGGACAACTCTCCTGGGTTTTAATGATGAGTCAATCTTTCTGGTTTTGGAATAGACATACACTTTGTTATACGCCTTGGGTTGACGACTTATTAATAAAACGCTAAAATATCATACTTGTTTGTATAGTAAAATAATCAAAAATATGTATTCCAATCTTTGCAATATAACTATGGTCTGTTCAAGATCAATATAATGATGATCTAGTTGAGGGAGAAATAGGACATATACCCGCCTAAAATATATCCAAGAGGATGATACAGACCGCTATGATGGCATGAAATCGAGAATAATCAACTAACAATCATGAAGACCTAAGGTCAACTTGCCACTTTAAATGACAATACTACACGCATAATAATATAAGTGGGGATGATGATATGTGTTACCGGTGATGACAATAGAAGATATACAGCCTATATCAATCCTTCCACTACGAGCGTGGCTATAACTAAACTAGATCTTGCTGGCACATGAAGGGGTGCAGTAATATCTCATACGGACGGTTCCTATGCTATCGAAGAGAAAATATGTCATAAATCTCGATTAGCTTGGTGATATTATTATGTAACAACCTGTATATAAAAAAAAGGATTATCAGAAGAAACCGAAGGCAACGATGTTACTATCGTATTCCCAATACAACAAGAACGACATTGAGTACAAGAAGAATTAAATGAATGGGGGTTCAAATGATTCAATTGGATATATGCTACGCCAGCTAAAATATGGCATAGATCAAAGCTTTGTTACATTCTTTATTTCATTATTTATCTTACTATTTTTTATATAAATACTTTTTATCATACCTATTTAACTCTCCCAACCAATCTTTGATGCTATCTGAATATATTCAAGTCTTGGAAATTCACACCTCGAAGCACGCTGTTTAGGCTAGATCATGAGTTTGCCGGATTTACCAAATAAGTGAAACTAAAATACTGGGTAAAGAGTCAATTCTTATTATGTCTACAATCGTCTGGTCTGTCATAGAACAAACCTTTTCTGACATGCGTAAAGACACCTTATGTATAACTCTTCCTTTAAGCTCAAACACAGTAGTTATTAATCTGCTTGTGTCCATTCCTTTGATTCCTCAAAGATCAACACATTTCCACATTCCCAATTCCACTGTCCACTCATCGATAGTATTGTCCTTGCATTGAATCTACTGATGTCTAAAATGCTTATATATAAAGATTTGTTTTTATTCCCGTACACCTTTTTCCTCTCTACACAAACTCTTAGCTTCTTATTCGTTTGGGTATTATTACGACGTTTTTTTTTTTCGTATCAAACCATCATTTTGAAATAAAAATTTAAAAAAAAGAGAAAGCTACACACAATCAAAACAAGGCATGGTGACACGCACAAGGTTTATGCTTTAAAGCATTGCTTTTTTCCGTATAAGAGTGTTTTATTTTGAACAATTAAACAAAATGATCCCAATTTTATTATTAAAAAAGGGATGTTAAAACAAAACCTTACAAAATAAGATAAAGTAAGTACAGAGAGGATGGGACATATGTGAATTGTAATGATTTGGCAAGTAACCCAAAACGATATGAAGGACCTCTTGGAAAGGGAAAATAAAATTTGTCCTCTTTTTTTTTTTGTGTCATATTTTTTTTTGGTGGGGTGGGGGGGGATGCCACTTTATATGTATCCGAGTTATTTACTGATAGCTTGATTTTACCTCCACACACTCGATAGTCTCACATATTATGTTGCTCCCATCCTTGTTGCTTTATCTTTTTTATATCGGAATGAATCTTACGCTATTGATGTATGTAAAGTAACAATAGGAGTTACATGTACGATGTCCTCAAAAATAAGAGTATGATTTACCGCAAGATCCATTTAAACATTTCCATGATATAAAAAAAGGTAAGCAAGACAAAAGCTTTCACCATTAATTTTTTTTTGTCCATCTCAAAAAGACAATACATGTGTGTTGGATTTTATTGTTTATGTCTAAGAGGGGTTTTTTTTGGGGGTATAAAGCACAAGGCTTGGGTATAAACTTTTTTTTGTTATATGTATATGTCTATGTTTATACCTACGTCTACGTCTATATCTATATCTATATCTATTTCTACGTCCAAAGCACCGGTATTGATATTATTTACAGAGTATGTTACGTACATGCGGCACCAGGCTTGATTTTATTTACAGGCTTGGTTTTATTTACAGACTTGATTTTATTTACAGACTTGATTTTATTTACAGTCTTGATGTTATTTACAGGCTTGATGTTATTTACATACTTGATAAAATTACAGGGTATATTATTTACATTTAGCGCCAGGCATTGAGGAGTTGGCGGTATGTCTTGAGTATAAAGGGTACTTTTAAAGTCATGTTTCTTGTCTATTTCTATATATATGTTGTCTATAACGTGTCATTTTTCTTGTCTACTTCAATTTCTATGCTTAAAAACTGTCGCTGTCCTTGTCTATTTCGATGTTATTTACAGGGTATATTATATAAATGTAGCAAAAATGTTTGAAAATAACAGGGTATGAAGGGCATCTTCTAAGAAAAAAGGGTATGTTTTGGCACTAGGCTCAGGTATATGGGAGGGGGGGTATATTCTATGACTATAGCACCGGGCTGAAATTAATGCCTCTATTGGGCATTATTAATCAAAAAAAAGTTGACGAGGAAAAAAGAGAAGCTCGGCCGCCTTCCTCTACTTTATGATTAAATACCCCAATAAACAATTCGGCTGAATTATGTCAGACACAACTTACTAATTTGTACCACTTTGAGTTTTGTTATAAGAAATTATGTAAACATACAAAGTCCATATGCTCTTTTATGAACCCTCATATACAAGCGATAATCTTTGTTCAAAACATGATCATATAATACAAGAAAGTGCCCAAAAGAGTGTAAAGTTTCTGCAAAACAGAGCATTTACTGCTGACTATAATTTATCACAAAAATTTTTTTTTCCCTTTTTTTTATTTTATTTTTGTAAATAAAAAAGTAGACTAAAATAGGGGGTAAAGATAATTTCAACCACAGCATCAACAAATGCGATTTTTTGTCTGTTAATAGAATTAAACTCATGGATTTATCTCATATTAAATGATTATCCCTATAATTGCCAACGCATCTACATTTTCCTGTCATCCGCAACACTTTTATTTTACTTGCAATCAAGTATTAAAGATTACATTTTCTAAGAAATCTGATGTCATATTGGAAAAAAAAATCACATGCAAATTATTTTTTCGTAATTCTTGGCCAAAAAATAAACAAAGGGAGAAGGGCATGTCTTCATTTTTTTAACAAGTCGCGATGATTATTGGGTGTGGATGGTGACTCTCGAATAAATGATGAAACTAAAGAGATTGATGAGAATTTGACGTATTTTGTGGCTAGAGTCTTTTTTTACATAGAAAAAAAAAATCCTTTGGTATAGCTAGCCTTAATGAATTAAAATGCGATTCATAGGTGTATTATGTCCGTCGCTATGATTATGTTTCTATGTCTTATGTACAATATATTGAGCCTATATACCAAGATGATCTACTGGTCATAGCTCACTATATGGACAAGAATGGATGTGCTCGGTTTTTTTTTTTATTGATGTTTTGATAATTAAATGGAGTGCATCTCACCAGATATCACAATGTTCAGAGGACATATGAAAAAATGCATCAGCGGAAATAAAAAAATCAATCCTGAAGAACTTCTCTAATTTTTTAGACGTTTTTATCATTCTTATCTTAACGATGTAGTTCCTACCCTCTCGCTTTAGAGTACTGAGTCTAAAAAATTGAATATAGCTTCTTTAATTTTTTTTTGTAAATCAATCAATAATGATTTTAAGAATATTAAACTGTTCCGCCGAATACTGAAGAAGAAGGAAGAATAAAAACCCGTAAACAGGTTTACAATAGATCATAAGAAGTGAATAAATAATAGTGGCCATTTTCAAAATTGACACTGTTCAGGTCAGACTTTCCGCCACACACTCGTTACACGGCATTGCTTCATTTAATGAATATCGATCGTGAAACCGCCAACCCCCGCTGATTTAAATGAATTCAGAAATTCATGCATATTTGAATTCCCGCGATAAAATCAGGTACAGAGTCGAATACGACCCATCCCTCTAGACACTATTCAATAAAAAAAAAGTTAAATGGTTCAAACGCAAATATTCTTTTTCTGTGGGTTTTAAGGTAATTGTGTATATCGAAAAGAGTACATTGTAATCGAAATCGGAATAGATAGGCCTTCATACAGCCCCTTTTATTTTCAACAACAAAGCATATGGCGGTATAATAAAATATGAAACATCTGCTTAAGATATGATGGTACTAAAATGAAAACCGCACACACACTTTAGCGTTTGGATTGAATTGTTTGCCAATACTCTTATGGTAATATACTGATTACAGTCATAAGAGTGTAGAAATGAAGACTTCTGTTATTGTGCGTGTTTAACAACACTCTTGGTCTTTTACTTTACTTCTGTACTGAATATAGCTTACCTTTTCCTAGGAAACCATAGATTGTTAATGACAGATTTTTCTTTTTGGAGCAGCCGATTTGGTAATACCTGCTTCTGAGGGTTGTCGTATAAATCAAGTGGGGGGTTTTTTAGTATTGAAGTGTTTTATATCGGCTGTATAGAAGTAGGGCCTTTTTAATGGCATTATATCGTGCAAGAACTTGCTATCAGGCAACAAAAGGAGCGACTTTATTACTTACAGCTGTGACGACTGCGTATTAAGACTGCATTAAAAGATAATACCAGTTTTTTTTTCTCTTTCCTCTTTTTTCACAAGTTAATAATAATGGACAATGAAGATCAACTAACAAGCCAACCGCAACTCTACCATACCATTTAAATCAATTACAAAAAACGAGAATATTGAGATCCATCTTCAAGCTGGCCCAAGCACCTCTACCTTATAATCAATTCGACATGATTTGTAGTAATTAATCAAAAGAATAAACTTGTTCTGAAACTATTTTTGACAAGCATTATTATTGTATTCGAGAAGATATAAACACTCGATATGTATAATCTTCTCTCTTAAAAAGATACATACATGAGCTTAAATCTCAGCACAGTCATAATTGTACTGAGGAAGTTGAGATCGTTCAGTAGTCACTATATTATTCATATCCTCAAGAGTTACGAAGAAGCTATCCTGGTCAAGTAAGATTCTTCTTCGCTTTTTAACAAATTGATAGGACTTTATTTGAATCTAACAAGTGAATAACGCGTTTTCCCACAATCATGTTTGCGCTTACTGTGGCATGAAAATATGTATCGATTGTTATGAGGACTTGGAAAACACTACCGAGGGAGTTCATACTCATCTTGAGTCTGCCGATAAGAAATATACCTGAGCAGATTTTGTCTTAATTTCAAAGCTTTCTATAAAATCAATCTCTGCTTTACTCCACAGCAAGGTCAAGAAGGTAGATCATAATCAAATAATTAATCCAAAGGTGACTACATCTCTTGCTACTAACTCATCGGGTAACATTATAAGTTTATCAACATATTTGAACTTATTCTCTGAAGCCCTATACTTAAAAGCAGCTGATCACTTCAACAGTCGGTATAAAAATGCTGATCTGGATGTCGCTGGAGGTTTCAAGAATTTTTATAATGATTATCGCTCCTTACTGACAATGCAACCTGTGTAGATCAACCGTATATCCTCAGTTCCAGCAGTATTAACTCAACGCTACTTCCTTCGGGCAGCCTTTACAGCACGGATCAGTCTAACGTTACTGGTTGTTCACCAACTCCCAGAACTACTGGTGCGTTAGGCTCAGTTGACTTGGGACCTTATTTTACACCCTCTGTTAACAATGGTCTAGGCTTTTTCCTATGAGACGAATTATACCAAGATTGTACAAGATCAAAAACTCCGGATAGTTTTGCAAATGAATCCATTAACACGCGACAGCCATTTGCTGCAACCCACTTACCAAGAGGATAGGATAAAATTTATCAAGAATCCGAGTATTCTCGCACGAGTGATCACTTATTATTCAGGAACAATTGAATCAAGTAAAATTAACACATGGGCTATTCTTCTGAGTTTACCTTGCAGAATTTGTCTGCCTTGTATACAGCATATATTCCTTTAGAATACATGTACATATGGCCTTTCAAGTGGTTATGAAAGAGATGACACTAGATTGGAACAGAAACCATCCTGTTATTCTTTTCCTAGCAGGTCATCAAACCCTCAAAAAAACAATTTGGTACATGTGAATCTCTACCATCAGCGATTCACTTCGGTCGATTTACTTCGGTTGATTTACTTCAGTCGACTTACGTGACACATCCAAACCGGCTGCTTTAACTACAAGGCTGTAAATAGTACCGATGTTGTCGACGTCTACGATAAGATTAAAATAAAAAACATTGCATGGCACTAAACTACCAGAAGATCTAGACGTGTTCGGGCATGCTATAAAAGCTGAACCTAACGATGTCATTTCACTACATGACGCTGCTCGCTATCGAATCCTTGGGTAACACATAAGAAGCACCCTTCGTCAAAAAAGAATACAACCATAACAAAACCATTGGTTACGAGACTTTTTTGTTTGCTTGTAATGCATAAACAGTTCAAGAAGAGGCAATTACACAGAACAAGTTGCGGCATTGACAAGTCTAGGGTAAATTCTGATATTATATATAAATGTGATTGGACGATATTACCCAATAAAACTCCGATTTAACACCTGTCTTGCCACATGTGAGAAGAAAATGCTTTTTCTTGTTCTTTCTTTAAGGATTCAAGTTGGAAAGTCTACCGAAAAATATCTCGCTGAATATGAAAGATACACTCTTTGGATTGAGCCGATGATGTCCTATATCTCACAAAACTGCATAGCAGATTTAACGAGTGAAAGGTTTAATTAATCAAACAGGCTGGGACTGGGAAATAAATAAGAGTATTAATACTCTCAACACCTTTAGTCAATAAGGATATGATTAATTTAGACATAGCCTACGCAAGATATCCAGAATATTTTAGGTACGTATCAAGCGAAAAATGTTTATTTATGTTAAACATGTAACAAAAGTTAATATAGAATGTGCGCAACACTAAAAGTTGTTATTGGAACGCAAAGTTAATTTTTCTCAAAAAATTTACATGTATGATTGACAAAATGATTAAGCAAGGTACAATTTTCACCTTATCAAAACCGATTCCACCAGAAGCCGACATAAGTATAAAGATATGGGCACATCTTTTTGAGGCTCTTTTCATCAATAATGGAGTCTTTGTGTTGTGATTGATTACTATCCAAAGGATGGTTGTGATAACAAGGAAGTCGGCGCATGCCTTTTTTCTCTCGCACTATTTGATGTCATTTGATGGTAATTTAGACATAAAATTTATGCCTATGTATAAAATTCTATTAATTTATGAATAATAGGAGAGAAAAGACTTAATTACCTACGACGATGATTATACTTTGTTTGAACTGGATGCTAAATTTATCCTTCTATATGATGATGCCGAGTATGCTGTCTCTTGTGCTGAATTCGCTCCATATGCTGGCCCCAAAAAAATCAAAGTCGATCAAAGGAAATTGATATTTGAAGGCAAAGCAATTTACAATCAAGTCATGACTTTAGGTATCGGTGAGGGAAATGAGGCTATATTGAAAATTAGGAACATAAAAGTCTTGGGTAAAAATTAGGATCCATTTCTTATCATATTACATGACTAAATATTTAACATATCATTATGTTAGGTCTATAGGCCCATGCCATATAAACAAACACTATTGATGATCAATTATACGATTCAATGGAATTGAATTTTACACAGCACTATCGATCGGTTCAGAATTAGAGAAGATAAAATAGTAACCTAAAACTGATATATTTTAATTTTAGTACTATGCATTGAATACCGCTAACATCATAAAGCAAGGTTTGAATGACAGAAAAAAAGCAAAAGAAAACAAAAGGAAAAAAAAAAGTATGAAGCGCAAACTTCAAGAAGGCATTGATGCAGATGAGTTCGCACCATAGCACACCAAAAAGCTTTTTTAAGTCTGGAGGTATAAAAAAAAAAAATATAAAAAGTTAATAAAGTTCGTATCTGTTGTTGCTCAAATTTAACTATACCACCTCGTTCCCCATTAATAAATAAAACTTGATAATCCTGATTGTGTCATTATTAGCACCAAACATTACATTTAAATTTGCTTTTGAGTATGAATGAGGCATATTTATTCCTCTCGGCGTTGATATTCTTTTGATACAAACTTAACAAGCATGTTTTTTATCATATATGCTTCTCATTTTAATCATCCTTAATCCCCATTTTACATAAATCGAAAAAGTATAGTAAAACCCGAGATTTCCATACCCGTTGCATCAAAAACAAAAACGTCAGGGACAGACATATCTTGCTTAAGGATCTCTCAATAAGCAGATTAAACATTGTAGCTATAATGTGACGGGTAAAGTTGTCGCCAAATGTGTACTCTTCAGACATTTTTTGGGCGTTCTTCTAAAAAAAAAACACAAAAGATTGAAAAAACAAAATCTTTATTTAAAATCATAAATGACAGTTCAAGTAAGGAATAAAGATTGTTTTGATTATGCTAGGAAGCCATTACATTCATTATGTAAGCATAAAGAAATTTTAAGTGACATTTTGCGCTGGTTTGAGTATGCGCCACTTCCTTTTTTGTATTCAAGCAAGTTCGACAACTCAAAAAATAATATTCGAGCAAGCTTTGAATGAAACACGATCGAAGATCGCTCGAGGGTTTCGATCTTCATTCCAAACACTAACAGTTATAAACTAATTTTATCCATAATACGTGACATTTTCTTTAATTGAAATTGTGATATGTTTACAATAAGAGAAAAAAAAACCGCTTTTCTTAGAGACTGATAAGAAAGAGTGATATACACTATTTTCATAAATTGTTCGTGCACGCTTAAAATAAAACTTCAATCAGCGACGGAATAAATAGTCGCTTAAAAATTAATTAATTTTCCATGCATAGTTTACAAACGAAATGAACGAAAGAGAAATATATCTGTTATCATTAAATGGGTATACTGCTAAAAGTAGAAGAACAATTTTTCATCATATTGAAG
>JAEPRD010000258.1:0-28111 GCA_016758985.1 Mucor saturninus | reverse complement strand
AAAACACTGTTCTTTTATGCGCTCTAATTATATCGTGTATTATAGATTATGAGGTTGATCAACCATACATCTGTGGATTGAAAGGTGACCTAATATTTTACAAATACCTTTTTTACCGTTCTGTCTACTTAAAGGTATGGGGTTATGATTACAATTGCCATTTTTACACAACTCATTGTTTTATTTTCAGAGTCATAATAGTTCTTGTAGAGGAGTTGTACCCTGATGTATAAATGTCTAGCATGGTATGTGATATAAACGTTTGACTATTGTATTTTCATGAAGCCCTCCTTAAGCCTAGGAACGGCTGTCGAGAATATCAAAGTGAATTATTATGGCTTAAACGTGTATGAAGTTCTGCCACTTTTTTTCTAATGTCTTTTACAAACATGTTCTTCACTTTTGGCTGTTCCGACAGGTAATCGGGAGGGGGGGGGGGCGAGGTTGCGTAAATTAATCATAAAAATAAAGATAAGATTCTTTTACAATATAAATTGCTAGACCCAAACTGTTCTTTAATCAAGGGTTATGTTTATAGATACAATCATTTATTCTATGGCTTTGATATTACATTCTTTTATAATAAATCCCTTTTTTACACATACCTAATTTACCCACTGTCCATACATTTGATTTTCAGCGAACTGATATTTGATTCTTTTTTTTCTTATCCTTTTCATCATCTATCTATTTTTATCTCGAAGTGATCTTATCATTAATTTATAAGCAGCAAAGCCTATTCCCAATGCGTCATAGTCTACTGATGTAAGACTTGAAGCGTGACTGGATTTAAAAGAACAAAAATACCATCTGTAGTTTATTTCAATTAGAATATGCAAAGCTATAAAAGTATAAGATACCTACCAAAAGTGTATTGTTGGTAAAAATAATAAATGCAATCCAGTGCTATACTGAACAACAGAAAGAAAAAATGGGGAAAGTAAGAATTGTGAAGTATTTATATTTGAGGACTACGGGTGCAAACGAAAAAGGGGTGCATCAAGTGAATTACGAAAAATAAGCAAATTGTGACTATTCCATATCAGACTAACAATAAACTCAATAGATGGGTTTCATGTCCAATCGGATGGCCTTAGCATATCGTCATATATCTTGGTTTAAAGTCAATATTAAAGTTTAAAGCTCTCTTTTCCATGAATAAATCACATAATTTTGAAAAGACAACTTTAAAAATACATGAAAAAAGCACAGTATTTCTTGGTTTTTTTTTGAAAAATGACTTGTATTTCCTGTTATTTTCTGTGATTTTTCTAAAGATAAAAGCCCTGTTTTTTGCACTGCTGTACATCCCGGAACAAGAGGATTTTCTTGAAAATCTGATGAGCTCACTGTTATTCTATCGCCAAGTACTACAAGTAAAGGAATAAACATGTGGCGGGTACTTTGAAAGTGAGCTATCTGTGATATTGAACACCTCTTGCGGCTATGATGATGATCTCGGTAATCATTATACCATTGAGCCACTTACAAAACAATTTGTATTTACACGTATGGGATTGTTTTGCTTCTGCATCTTTCAGAGGTGCCTTTACTGTTTGCCATTGGCGTCATGGAGTACCCCACAAGTTATGGTATATCCTAAATTATAAGTCCGGAATTAGATCTGGTTACACAACCAATACTTCATTTGAAAGCCCCACATCTGGCGGTTTGGATACAAGTTATTTAAAGTTTGCACCAAACTTTGGACGTCCGCAATCAATGATTTAAAACAGGGTATACTTTCGGATAATTTTCGACTTAAAATTTTTTTTTGGCTTATTAGACGGAGTATAAAATACGTAGTGGTAAGCCTTAGAGCCTGAATGGAAAAAATTCAACAATCCCAAAAACGACCCATATAAGGCAAGATACCCTCTGCCATTGGAAAAATAAAAACTTTTTCATCACGCTTTGATTCTTTGTAATTTAATAAAATGTCGAAAGACAAACGAAATAAAGTACATAAAGAAAAGAAAAAAACAAAGGAAAGTCTCGGATGGCAACATCTGACACGACGAAATTGTCTAATGATGAGGGTGAGATCAACCAATCTGCTAAAATTTTTCTTCGATTGAAGACCACTGCTTTTAATAAAGCCAATGAGGCATCTGGAAGCTCTACAGACGTGATTGAATCTTTACCTAATAATTTTAACAATATCGCTCCAAACAACCGAAATCAAACAAGTGATTAACAGGGGAAAATATTCTTAAGATTGCCTTTACCACAACCCAAGGATGTTTTCGAAAGAATCGCTCAGATCAATAGAGCCAAACGTCGTACGCATTTTGATGAATCATCAGATGAGGAGGAAATGCCCGAGAGTGCTGCAAAAGGCGATAACATTGGAGCGAGTTCTACTTCCGTATTTAGATCGGATGCTTCCACCAAAAAAAGAATTTTAAAAAAAAAGCAACGGCGACAGGCACCCAACAGTACCTATAAGAAATATCAACAGCAATATCAACAAAGCGAGACAAACAAAGAAAAGATACAAAATTATCAGCGCAAATATTATACCAAATATCGCACCAGAGTGGACGATGCTGAAGAACCTAATGAGCAACCTGAAGAACCCGAAGCAGAGTTGGAGGATCAGTTTGAACCAATCATCGATCAAGAAAGGGTAGAAAGAGAAGATAACGAAGAATTTGACGTTGGTAACAATGAAGACGAAAGCGATGGCAGTCAAAATGATAATGAAGATGAGATCCACGAAGTAATACATTTCATTCACCATTCTTAAATTTTGACTAATTCTCTTAAAATCAACTAGGAAACACCTTGGGAAAAAAGTAGAAAAAAATATGAAAAAGCTATCAAAGAAGGACCGACTACTGTTTGTATTTGTTGTGGCGGGTTATTTTTTCTCAAAAATGTATCCTTGCTTAACAAAGATACGATGCTTGAGAAATGGAAAACAGATGGCTATGTTGTGGATGCAGTGTATTGGCCACTTGATAATGGAGTGTACAGTAATCATACCAACATTACAATCACCAAAACTGGGAGTGGCAAACATTATTTTTGCGCAAATTGCAAAACTTCGATCAAAAATAATAAGATACCAACAATTGCGTTGAGTAATGGTTTAAACTTTCCTGCAAAAGTACCTTGTGTTTCGGAATTAACCAGATTAGAGGAGAGACTTGTGGCCCCAAGGCATGTCTTTCAGTCTATTTGGACTCACAAAGGTGAGCATGGACAGTTCAAGAGTAAAGGAGGAATTGCAAATGTATCTGTAAATGTAGATACTACTGTCAGTTGTTTACCTCGTAATTACGATGCATCCGGTGTAGTTCACTTGAGTCTTGTTAGAAAACTTATTTTTAAAAAAGATTATATCAGAGGAAATGTCAGCCCACATAAAGTATGGAATGCTGCAAGGTATTTGCAAACCACTCCATTGTATACCGAATACGAAGTTCAATTAGCAGACCAAACCGAATGGGATTCAACGAATTTAGTTGTCGAAGAAAATGAAGATAATAATGAGGGAGATGAGCCAAATGAAAATACCGGGGAAAATAATGATATTGAGGATGAGCCTTTGAATCCTGGAGCAACAGACTCTATTTTATCAAGTGACAACGACTTTACGATTAGACTTGCACCTGGTGAAGGCAGAGTCCCATTATCAATTTTAAAAGATAAGGATAGTGATTTTTTGTCTTTTCCTAAAATTTTTTTTGGTACCAAGATAGAGGGGTTAAATTCAATTTCTTATTCATCCGTGACAAAATCTATTGCCAGAATATTCGATAGAAGAGCAGTAGAAAGAGCAGATTATCTATTTTTTATGGACCGCAAGACCCAATTATTGAAAATGAGTTCTAACATTAGCACAATTTTAAGAAAGCGAAAGAACACTGATAATGGTAACATGCCTTTTACAGCTAAGGATGTTGGTAACACAGATAATGTAAACCTGCTTTTGAGCAAAGACCAAGCATTCAAGACGTTATCTGGTGTGCGTTCTTCCTCCGAATATTGGAAAAACCAAAAAAAGAATTCAATGGCTATGATTCGACAACATGGTGTGCCAACTGTATTTGTAACTGTTTCTGCAGCCGAAAGTAAATGGAACGAACTACTTTGCGTGCTAAAAAAAATTATTGACGACGACGTAATGACTGAGGAACAAGCAGATACATTGTCTTTTGCCGAGAAAGCAAGATTATTACAAAGTGATCCTGTTACTGCTGCTAGATACTTTGATCACAGATTTCGTGAGTTGAAGAAAACTTGGGCTGAAAAAGATGGTCCTTTTTTTGGGCATGAAATTTCAGAGTACTTTTTTAGGGTTGAATTTCAACATAGAGGTACGAATTTTGTCTATGTAGAAATTAAAAACTTAATTTATATGTAACGATAGGATCTCCTCATGTACACATGCTCTTGTGGTTGAAAGATGCACCGGTATTAGAGGACAAAATATGTGAGAACGAAACTGAAGCAGACGACATAAAAGCAAACATTTGCAGCTTTGTTGACAAAATTATCACTTGCAGTAAAAAATGGGATGGTAGTCCACATCATGATGCAGCTTCAAAAAGCAATGCGGAAACCTGGAAAGACTTATTACGAACAAGACAGACACATCGGCATACAAGCACATGTAGAAGAAAACGAGGCGGCAACAAAGTTGTATGTAGATTTAATATCCCTTTTCCACCTATCAGCTGCACAACAATTATGGAACCGTTGGATTTAACAAAATATTCAGCTGAAAATATAAAACATTTTAAGGAATTGAACAAACGAATCATGGATTATCTCGATACAAATTATAAAGAGCTGTCTGATTACAATACCTCACTCGAAGAATTTCTAGATTTTGTTGATGCTCGATCTTATAACGATTATGTTCTTGCGTTGAGAGTAAATCTTAAAATGAACAAGCTTTATATTAAAAGGGAGCCAAATGCTATCATGATAAATAATTACAGCCCAAAAATAATCAGTATGTTTCGATCAAACATGGATATTCAATTTATTCTGGATCCTTACGCTTGCTGTGCATACGTTATGGATTATATCAACAAATCTGATAGAGGCATGAGCAAAGCAATGGAAGAAATATATGTTAATCATAAAAATAATTCTGATACTAATTCGACTGATATGCTGCGATCTTTGGCCGCACAGTACTATAACTCCAGTGAAATATCTGCACAAGAAGCCGCTTATAATCTTCTTGGTATTAGAATGGTAGAATCGAGTACAGTGACAATTTTTGTTCCTACTTCAAGACCAACGAATCGAACGCACATTCTTAAAAGTCAAGAGGAACTAGCTAAATTGAACCCTGATTCAACTAACTGTTTTGTGCCTGGTCTAATTGATCATTATACTAATAGATCTGATTGCCTAGAAGACATCAATTTGGCTCAGTTTGCTGCCTATTATGAAATTAGTCGAAAATCACCAAAGAAGAAGCGCAACACCAGTCAAGAAGAAAATGATGGTGATGATAATTATGATAGTAACTTTTCTGATATCAACTTACCTGATGTATCTGGTGAAGATGGCCCTGCGCTTGATACATTACTTGGTGGTCCTGCAGGAAAAGTATTTGTCTTAAAAAATGATTCTGGATTTTTAACTCGTAGAGCCAAGTCAAAAGTTATTCGTTACTACAAATTCAACCTTGAAAAAGAGCCTTCCGAATTTTTCAGAACCTTGATCATGTTGTATAAACCTTGGAGAGATGAAGAAAAAGAATTGTTAGACATAATACACGAAGATGTATTCAATTCTAACATAAATTTGATTATGGAACGTAAAAAAGAATTTTGTGCTATTGACGATGCTACGTTGGACATGTACATGGAACAATTAAATCAAGAGACGGCCGATAATATTAATGGTGGTTCTGAAGATGAAGAAAATACTGAAGTACCAGGCGATATCATTAATGATTTTGGTCGATATACTTTAGACATTGATGACTCAAGTGAGGGTAACTATCATTGAAGCAACGATCTTGCCGATGATCTTTTAAACAATAACTCAAGAGACAACAATCAAAAAACGTACTTGGAAAAATTAAAGTTACCTGACCGGCTATCTAAGGCTGAATTTTACGAGCTGGTATGCAAGTTGAATACAAAAGAACGCGAATATCTCACCCACATCATAAATCATATTAGATACAATCGCGATAGGGTGACAATCCGCATGTTTAGTAGTGACAACGAGTCTGTACGTACCTTTGAACCATTTCGTCATTTTGTTACTGGTGGTGCCGGTGTAGGGAAAAGCATGCTGATTAAAGCATTGTACGAAAGTATAAATGTGGAATTCGACGGTGAAAGGGATACAGAAATAAATACACCTATTGTTTTGCTTACAGCACCCACCGGTAAAGCTGCTTTCAATATAAATGGTCAAACCTTACATGGCGCATTCCAGCTTCCAGTAAACCAGTATGGTAGTGGTGGTGTTAATAATCTTTCTGCAGACGTCAGCTACTCCATGGCAGTTGCATTAAAAGATTTAAAGGTACTAATTATTGATGAAATTAGCATGGTCGGAAATATCATGTTCTCTTGGATTGATAAAAGACTTCGAGACATTTTCGATGGATCCCTCCCATTTGGTGGAAAATCTGTTATTGTCCTTGGTGACTTTTTCCAGCTCCCGCCGGTTATGTCCTCGCCTCTCTTTTCGACTAGTTTACCTAAAGACCCTTATCTTGCAGCATTTGGTAGTAACTTATGGAAGGATTTCAAAATTCACAAGCTGACCCAAATTATGAGGCAAAGGGACGACTTGCGCTTTGCAATTGCATTGAACAACATGGCTATTGGTGAGATGACTCCAAATGGCATACAGTTATTCCAAAGTCGAGTTCTCCATATGACAGAAGAAGAAAAGACATCATTGAACAATGGCCAACCAATTTTCCCCCACCTCAATGTCGTACGGAATTTTGATCAAAGCAATGTTGAAAGACCGATATGCCTGTTTCATACCAACGCTGAAGTAAGTCTCATGAACAACGCTATTTTGGATAAAATGGACACAGAGGGTGGTGTATCTGTTGGCTTTGATCGTATTATCATTGGTAATAAACCAAAGAGATTTGATGTGGACCGTATTCTTGCCTCGGTGTCTGACGATTCCACTCATCGTTTAAAAACTTTGGGGTTGCTAAAAAAATTAATCCTTAAAATCGGAGCAAGATATATGATTGTAGTCAATATCGACACTTCTGATGGATTGGTAAATGGCAGTACCGGGTATTTGGTGAAAATTGATTTTGGGACCTTGAAAAACAATCCGGCAAGTGAAAAAAAACCGTTACGCATTTGGCTCAAATCCAGTGATGAAAAAAGTGGCGCTATCCGGCGCAAAAGCCAGGTGGTATTAAGACAAATAAATGGCATTTTGGACGATACATGGACTATAATTGAACCTTCTTCTCTCATAATCACATCTGACCATACAACCAAGCTACAAGTCAACAGAAAACAATTTCCTTTGGTACCGGCAGAAGCCTTGACGACCCACAAGTCTCAAGGTGGAACTTATAAAGATGTTGTAGTTTATGATACCGCAAAACATAGAATGAAGAGGTCACTCATTTATGTCGCATGTTCACGGGCAACTACCGCTGCAGGACTTACACTTATTTGCAAAAACAATAAGTTTATCCCACCCAAAGCACTTTCATCAGAAAAAGATAGCGATCTGTACAAAGAAATCCAACGACAGCCTTCCATCACTCTTTCTCCCACATTCACTGTCTTAACCACAAAATCTCATTTTCAAGTTATATCACACAATGTCCAGAGTCTAAATGCTCACTTGAATCAAATCATCAACGATCCAGTATATTTGTCCTCTGATATTATACTTTTAAACGAAACATGGACTTTACCAACTGATAACTTTCAAATTCCTGGTTTTCAACTTAAGTCATCTTTAAATTGCTCAGATAGTACACGTAAACCCATCGGTAGTTGCTGTTATGTCTCGGATTCTCTAGTAGGTGATTTCAGCTCTTCCTCTCGTCTATTTACCAACAACTACAACACCTCCACCATCAGCGTGTCAATTGTTATAGTTACTCTCACTTTATACTGTAGCATATATGCCTCGCCAGATTCCAACCAAAGTCCAGACATGTTTTTAGAAGCATTGTCATTCATTACTGAGCATGATTATATTTACATTGTCATTGCTGGCGACTTCAATCTGAACTTCTACCAAGATTCGCCCAAATCAACAACAGTTACATCTTTCTTGAACCAACTCGGCATCAAAAGCTCTCTTCCAGAATCTGTAAGATCAACAACAAAACAACACACATTTATAGACAATATATTTACAAACCAAGCAATTATTGATTCTGGAAGATATATATCTTTCACTAGTCATCATGACCCATTATGGTTATTAACATAAATAAGGAAAATAAAATTATGAAATTATGAATTTATACCACTGATGGGTCCTCCGGGAACCACGTATTTTTACCGGAGCGTAGCGGAGGTCAAAAATATGTGGTCGGAGGACGAGTCTAATAAGCCTTTTAAAAAATGGGATCAGCGACCCGAAGGGGAGCCCCATTTTTTTTTTGTTTTTTAAATAAATTAAATTAGAGAATATTTCTTTGTCAACAAAAAATGTCGGATACACTTTTTTGGTTCAATTAATTGAATTTGAATGATATTGGGTCTAAAAATTTTAAAGTTTATTATGTATGTATTAAAAATTGTCTAATTACTAAGTTAAAAAAAAAAGAGTAACGGCAAGTATAAAAATTATAGCTGGCATTAGACAAAAAAAATATGATTAAATTTGGTAGGCATCTCTAATCTAATGTTCTATCTACGATTGACACGGCTGTTTCGACCACGCGTACGAGCTGTAGTATTTAAGCTACGGGGACGGCCTCTTCCACGACCACTACCACGAGTACGAGTGCGACGAACAATAGGGCTTGGAATTGGTGAATTAGTCGGAGATCGTAAAATTGGCTCATCTACTGCAGCCGCTTCATTTGCTGAAAAAGATGGTGAACGTAATTCATGCAATAAAACTGGGCTAAGTGAACCATCAATAGTATCGGGTAACGACATGTTGCCGACCACAACTGGGGAAGGTGATCTCCAATTAGAGTTAACGAAGGATGTGTTATGGGCTTCTTGGTTGATTCCTTCGTAGTCATTGTCACTATTCATCAATGAATCTTCATCAGAGCTCACGTCGTTTTGGGCCACGTTGACTTCACCAAGAAGAGCGCGCCCACGATTTACTCTTGACAAATGGTTAGCTTCTTCCACCTCAATTTTTTAGTACGTCTATTAAATCTAGCCAAGTAACGAGCTTCACGAATAGCTGCTCTTGTTTGCATTAACTCTTGCACTTCAGGTGGGTTTCCATCTGTACCACGGGTAAAAATAGATGGCTCATGGACCTCGCCTTCTAACTCACTGGACGGTGTGGTAAGATTCATTGCTATCTCGCGCAAACACCGCTCCAAACCAGCCATGACATCGGTCTTGTTTTTTTGACGCCAGAGTATTCCATTAGCTTCGCAGGCAAGTCCATGGGATTGTAATACTGGCTTTGAATTCTGGCCTTCAAATCCTTCCAACAGCCTTCAATCAAATTGATATTGATACGCTCTCGTGCGTTGTTTCCTCAAACCTGATCATATGTGGCGTGACCAATCGAGTGATTTACAACTTGATGTTGGCTGAAAAAATAATCACCTGTAGCATATTGTTCTTCGTTAACGTATGTATCGTTTTGGTAAGCATTTTGACTATCTTGAGGATGCAAACTACTATAGGCGGCCCATCCATCGGAGCGAATAACCGATCCACGACGACAATACTTGTACAAAATAGGCAGCAAGGTGTACTGTGTTCTATTGGGCACCGTGAAAAGTAGGCATCGACCTCTTTTGTATTTATTAGGCTCGGAAGTCGAAATAGCCTCGGCAATACCAAAAACTCAGCAGCCATCGACGCGTCTACCTCGATTATACTTGCGTTTACCGAACTTGCTTTCGTCAATTTGAAGATGATGGCAGTTAGGGGAATCACCAAGAAGAACAGTGGGGTGACCGCTCTCGTCTTCTTGCAAGACATGTCTGCGGTAATCACTTGACATCAGGACAGCACAGTCTCTTGAAATACATGTGAGCGCACCCTGGGACATTGCTCGAGCAGAAAGAATATCGACGTGCACTGGAACACGGAAGTAATCACGAATGACACCTAATTGAATATGTAATTCCACTTTTCTGCAGTAAAAGTAAGATCCCTTGGCGCATGTTCTCTTGTAGTAATCGTGCACGACTGAACGGGGACAGTAGAAATATATTTGGTCCCTGGCGTCAGTACGAATGAAAGGAATCATATCCTTGTCGCATAGCGGATAATATTCGCACCTCATTTCAGTGTTAAACGCACCAATCTGTCTTAAATACCTAAATAATTTGGTAAAGTTATTAGCTGATTTTGTTAATTAAATATTTTTTGTAAAGTACTTACTGCATGGCATTCTCGTTATTCGATTCTTCCACAACTTGCAAATTTCTATCGCCTGCAGTTGGAACTCTAGAACGATACGCTCTCCTGGTAACACGCAAAGGCATTTCTTCATTGTCCACATTGTTGGAACGAGTATTTCTTGTGGTACGTGGCATATATATTCTTCGAAAGAGCGACGAGTAATACTTTGTTGTTTGTAAAACGTTTTTGCATGGGTGTTTTTGAGATCAAACATGTATGTAGACGATTCGTTGTAAAAGGTTTGAAATGAAGAGAAATGTCGTAAATTAAAACGTCGAATAGGTTCGGCAAACAGGAATATAGTTGGAGAAGATGGAGCGAAAGCGATTTAGTAACTTATTTTAAATGTAGATCTCAAAGTCAACATTAGTATAAAAAAAACTTACATGAAAGAAAAGAGAAAGTTTTTATTTCAGGGCCCCTGTGCCTTTTTAAAATTCAAAGAACAGTCACAGATATTTATATGTGTCTATTTTGCATTCCTAGACAGATACAAAGAATTTTTTCATATTTAGTCGGTACCATTTCTCTATCGCTACGTATCTGAGTGGGTAACGAATCTTTCGCTAGTTTAAAACTCCGCTAGTTATGGTCAGCTTTTAGTTTTATCAATACAGTCTGTGCTGAACTTAAGAAAAGCGGATCGTATAAGAGCTCGTTTAAAATGCCAAAAAAACCTAGTAAAAGAATTATTCATGCTTATAGTTTTACTAGTGGTTACCAAAGTTGTGGACATACTATACCAAAATGCCGGAATATTTTCATTTTAAAACAGATGTAGAACTATTTGAGCAATAGAATTGGTGAAGCGTACATTGCAAACTTTCAATCAGTGTTTACTTTATATCAATCTTTTCAGTTTGGTAAGCAAAAACCACGGCCTGTTTTTTTGTTAAAGAACATGCGAGAAAGATACAAACTTAAAAAATGCAAGTTTTCCAGTGTATGTTGACATGGCTATTTAATCAGGTAAAGGAATACAACTCGCTTAGTATGTCTTTTAAGAAACAACTTTTTGTTTTCACTACTTTCTGCACAAAACTATTAGAAATTAAGACTGCTTGAAATACGTTACCAAAATTAACTTATTTAGAATTAAAATACGTTCCGGATAACGCAAGTTTTAATATTGACTTGTATGTGATAATATTCAAAAAAATGCTTTCATCATACAAAACACTCTGTCGTACTCTTATTCTCAGAAAACTATTACGATTCTACAATTGTCTCAGAGCAAATTATCAGTCTGAACCTTTTCTAGACTACGTTTTAATCTACAGAAACACATTACCAAATATTAGTATTAAAGCAACCGCAACACAGAATATGTCATTGGAATAAGTTATGTTCTATGGTAGGATATCCTAACGCCTTTTTAACACATACTACGTAGTTTATAAAGTAAATGTTTAATGCCATCATCTGAAAACAAAAATCATAAAGTTATTCGGGTTGTTGGTACGTAGTTGCGATAAAAGTTGGCCGTTTTTCGCAAAGAAAATCTACACATATTTCTCTCTTCGAAACAGATATTTATTATGCCTTATAAATGCGAACGCTACTGAAACGATACGAATGATACTACTAGTTTTACTTCCTGGTTTCTTAAACTGTTCCTTCAAATGTTTATTAGCTAATAAAAAGTGGCATGTCGTTGTTAGAGTAACATTTGTTTACATTGTATAATTTTATATCAAAACAAAAATTCCCTTGAGCCTGCCCATATTATTCTTTTTTAATAAGCCCCGGCAGCCTTTTCATACAGCTGTTGCATGAATCACGACTTCCATTTTATTCTTATTACGAGACATTATTTTTTTATTCCAGTTGTCAATACTTTAATGTCTATCTTTTATGGCAATTGAATTACACAGTGTCACTATAAGCGGCTTTAAACTGCTATGTTGGAATATTTGTTAAACAACTGCACTTTTTTATTGTATGCTTAATATGTCAAATGTACTGTAACATTTAAAGTCTAACTTAAGCACTGAAAGAACGTTTAATATAACATTACTTTTGCAGTTTCAACTATAATCTCCAAAACTAACTAATATGTGACAATGATATCTTTTAGAAATGGCACAGCCTAAGTTTAAATCTTTAATTACGCGCCAACTAGTTGCATAACTGTTCGTGAATTATGTTCGACTCTTCTTGACATGGAAAACTAACGACATCCAAATCATTGATTGGTAGTATGTAGAAATCACCTACGTTCTATTGATAGCAATGAATTTCATTTTCTAAACCTATTGGTCCAGAAATTTAATACTGTTTTTATCTAGCGTTTAACTTTTCCTTAGCTTTTTGATATCGAAGTTAGATATATATCGTTACCTGGGTTTTTATCGTTTTCCCCGCTTTTGTTTAACTCCTTTATTTTTGAATACGAATCGTTACGTGGGCTTTAAAACACTTTTAACATTTTTGTGTACTTCTTTTTTTTTATTTCTTATCAAACAACAAACCAGTTGTTGTCTAGTCCATTTGAAAAACATTTGTTCTGGTAATTTCTAGTATTAGTTGCTCATATTTTGTTTATTGTTTTGTTATAAATAAAAGTCTTCTTAATTGGTTTAACAGAACTAAATTTAACGAAATCAGTAGTGTCTTCTCTTAATAAAAATCATGTTATGTAATTTTAAATGCCAATGCAGAATATTAGAAAATCCTTCTAGGCATTGCAAAATGAAAAGGTGTAGAAAACAGCCGTCCTGTATTTAATTTAAATAGTACTGTGTAATGATACTATCGGTCGGTAACTGTCAGCATATTTAGTGTCCTGTAACGGTGAAATACTTCGATAAATAAACTGTTAAATTATTTCAGACTTAAACTATAAATCTTTTAATTAGTTGGACAGAATTGAAATAGATTTTTATTCCGGAAGATCCGACGGGAGAGTGAATTATAAGTCAACCTTAATCAAACAATCAGTTAATGGATGATCTTTCAATGATTGATTGTTGTTAGATGTCAAGTATCCTATAGGTTGGATAAAGTCTTTATACATTAAACGATGTTAGAATATAAAAGTAAAACTCCTAACTACGTATGCATACCTAAGAAGCCTCAATTTATTTATTGATATCAAGGCAGTGTTAAGTATTTTTAGAACTACCTCTATTGATATCTCTTCTAAGGCTTCAATAACATCTTGCAATTTAATACTATTAATTTGTTTCTTTTATGATTCGATTTTTTTAATATTTATTGTCGCATATACTGTAAAATAATATAATCACAAAGATTTTAACAAAAAACAGAATGGTTTTAAGATGTAATAACCACATTTTATATCTTGACGCAGTATAAATAATTTGAACAAAAAAGAACTTCATATTAAGTTAAGTAAAATAGAAATAAATGATCTTATTCAAACTGAACTCAATCAAATCATAAAACAAACAAAACGAAAAAAAATACAAAACATTTCTAAAAGCGGTAGGGATTGAACGCTGGACAGCGCCAAGTAGATCATAGACATCCACTAAACCACAAATCATACATTTGATAAAATTAATGTTTAAATAAAAAAGTACTACAAACCAAATAAAAAATATTAGTTTTTAATCGCCGATTGATTTGAAAATTGGGCATTACGTGAAGCATAATATTGCACACCGAAATTTTTTAAGTTTGTGTTTCTAGCTCCGTTTTTCAAGAAGTTATGCCATGTTAAAGATTACTATAACGATTTCCCGGACCAACAATTGAATTTCTGAAGAACCAATTGTATAAACGTGTGTGCAGTAATAGCGTCTGTCGGATATATAATTTTGGTGTTACCGGATCTAATTCCGGACTTATAACTAAGAATATACCATAACTTGTGGTGGAGTCCATTTTGCGTTTTAAAAAATTGCTATTTGCGCAGTTTCTTGACCAATCTGCGTTTTCTTTTTTAAAAGCATTTAACATGTATTCAATCACTGGAAAAATTATGTTTGAAAATGGTCAGGGGACATTGTTGATGAGAATGGAAATGAGGCCATGGACTGGGAAGAAGAAGTCAATCCTTATAACGCAGAAACTTTGAGTAACTTTACGCAGTATTCTGAAAAGCAGCCAACAGATTTCGATATGACAGACCCTGAACTTCCT
This sequence comes from Mucor saturninus, assembly GCA_016758985.1. Classification (NCBI taxonomy): domain Eukaryota; kingdom Fungi; phylum Mucoromycota; class Mucoromycetes; order Mucorales; family Mucoraceae; genus Mucor; species Mucor saturninus. Next base: position 13,469 of record JAEPRD010000258.1, on the reverse strand, counting down.
GAAAGAATGGCACAGGTAGAAAAAACTATCGAAGCAAGCAATACATCTAAAACCAAATATGCAGATTATTCAGATAGTCAGAAAACTTTATTTCTGTATTACTTGTGTGGAGAAACTTTGTTTAACACAGAAAAAAATAGATAAAAAAACAGATAAATAAGATTAATAGTGCTTGTAGGCTTTTATTTCTTATTATTAGTTTTGAAACTCGGTCCCGTTCTACATTATGGTAGAAGGTAGGGTATTTATAGTAATTGGAATCTGTGGTTTAAACGGTTATCTAATTGTTAGTGAAGGTACCATTGGGTGGTATAATACATGTCCGATGGTGCCTTCAAATTTAAGCAGTCATTGCCTTTATGATTGGATTGATTCGTAAACAATGATCTAGTCTTATTGTTCTGTCAGAATTGAGAGGACGATGGTTCTAAGAAATCTTAAGTCAAACTGAGTTCTAAAGTGGCAACTCAGTTTTTATCTTTGATGTTCTTTTATGAATTGTATTTGGTATATGAGTCGATCATGTGGGATCGACGATTATTTATTTTATTTTATTATTTTATAAGTGCGATTTTAGCACAACTTGCAACTAAAGTTTTTATGCGCTGCAGCATCAGCTAGAAAAGCTGCGATTAATGTTCGCACAGGTCATGATTGGGCCAAGAGACTGAAAAATGATCCCGATTTTGATATTTTCGAAAAAAATACGAGCAAGACTGTCAGGAAGGTGAGTCAGCTTCAGGAAGAGCATAAAGCTCATTTAATTGAATTTTTTGATGACAACCCACATGCCCGAGTATCCGATGCAGTTGAAGAACTTACCAAAAATTTTGAAGGCTTTACATTGAGAGAAACAGTGGTCGGGAAATTCATTTCAACTGAATGCAATTTGAGTATCAAAAAAATTACTCGTCATCCTGTTGCTAGAAATCAAAACGCAAAGATCAAAGAGAGACGTGAATGAGTAGAGACGTGGGCAAAAACAGATATGGACTACACCAAAAATTGTATTTTTATTCATGAGAGTGCTTTTGATATAAATATGAAGCCACCAACTGCCAGGTCAGCTCGAGGAACTCCAGCTATTGTGACTAGCCCGTCAGCACGAGCTGTCAGCCATACTATTCTGGGAGCAATTTCGACCAGTGGAGTTGTAAACATGGAAATTAGGGTTCCTCCGACACCAAAAAGAATCGAAGTTGTTGGTGCTCAGAAACGAAAGGCAACAGCTGTTAAATCAAAAGCAACTGGAGGGACTAATGCAGGTCATTACAACAATTTCATCAAAAAACAATGGATGAAATGGATAAGTACCCTCAATTTGAAGGGTTTTACATGATCATGGATAATCCCCATTCATGGAAAAAACGGCGAGCTAAGACAACTAGTTGAGAGCAGAGGCTACAAGTGTGTTTATCTCCCACCCTATTCCCCTAAACTTAATCCTATTGAACAATCCTGGGCTATAGTAAAAGGAAAGGTTAGACGTAGCCAATTTGGAAACACAGAAGATCTCAAAACTAGAATATCTGAGGCATGCGATCAGGTTCCTAGAAACCATCTTCGTAATTTTGCACAGCATTCAGTTAAAGTATTCGAAGACTGTTTAAGCGAGCTCCCCATATAATTTACATAACAAAATAAACCAACGCGAATTGAATTGGGAAGAACGCGAAATGATTTTAATTTAAAAGCGAATTGGGATTTAGAAAAGCGCAAATATAGTTAAGAAAATACGCAAATTGGCCAATATTATTTGCGCAAATTGAGATTTAGAAGTGCGCAAATACTTTTTAAAACATGCAAATTGGTACCGTGAGCACTGTACCACCCCTCTTTTTCCACATATAGTAATTACCACCCCTGTTCGGTCACACCGGACAGTAAATGTCCGGTGGAAGTGGATCACTTTAAACTCATTTATTAGGCTCGTTGTTGGGTCATTTAATACCCATTTATTAGGCTTATTTTTGGATCACTTAATACCTATTTTTTAGGCTCATGTATAGTGTATGTTTGGATCACTTAATACTTAGTTTTTAGGCTCATGTACAGTGTATTTTTGAATCACTTAGTATCTATTTTTTAGGCTCACTGTATTTCCATGCGCGAAAATTTTCACAGCTGTATGATCGGCTGTTCTTACTGTCGCTTTAGCTTAAATGTTATTTACTTTTATAAGACTGCAGAATGTTTAATATCTTTTTTTTTAGTCTCCAGATGTTTCATTATAAGAGTGTTGTCGGGAAGCAGCCATTTAGTGGCAATTTTTAATGTTTTGAAGTACGAGAAGATGGTTTTGTATCCGTCTTTATTTAAAAAATGCAGGAGGAAAAAAACCATGACCTCATTGCCATATTCCTCAAAAAAGATGTATACAAAAGAGATATAGTACGTTTTAAATTTAATTATATCCCGCCTCCAGCTTATCTTGTATTCTAATAGCAACTAAAAGCGGTGTTTGCATGGGTAACTATTGAGTCATTATCATTCATGAAAGTTTTTTTCAGCCATAGTGATATCGATGAAATTGAACAGAACAATTTTTGCCATTTAAAATGGGTTGTTTAGAACGATCTGCTCAATGTTTATTTTGTCCATTGGATTATGGAGTGTGGAATCAGTAGTGCCGTGCCCGTATATTCTATATCCCGCTACCAGAGCCGGGGCATCTTAGAAGCGGTGTGGGTTGACGTTTTTTTCCTCTTTCTATTGTTTTACTATCATAAATTTTTATCGATCATGGAATTTTACTCAGTTTCAAATGCTTTGGATGAAACTGTTTACAACAGTCAATATCAAACTTCAGAGGAAATTAAACAGTACCTTAAAAAATGGGCTATCGAAAACAACTTCGTGTTATTTGTCGCTAAGAGTGAAAAAGATAGACGTCTTCATCTTCGTTGTAAGTGTGGAAAAGCCTGTGGACGTTCCATTGAGAACCCGGAAGAGAGAAAAAGAACAAGAACGAGCATCAAGGATGATTGCCCTTTCATAATCAAAATCAATTTTTCAAAGCTTACACAGATTTGGACAGTCGAACAATTCTTTGATACAAGATTGCTCGTCCCAAAAGGCCCAAGTATATCTTGAAAGTAACTGGCTAGTCTGCAAGGATAAGTGGGCCGGTTATATCACCCGAATGTACAACCATTTTGGCTGTACTACCAGCCAACGAGTTGAAGGCACACATAGTGCCTTAAAAAGCGGATATATGTCGACAAGATTAGACTTGCTCTCATCATTTGACGAAGTAGACAAATATGTCAACCGCCAGATTATTAAACAAAAAAATGACAGGAATCAAAGAAGGCTGTTATGTCAATGGTATGATTCGCAACAACGTCCAACTTACCAAATTGGTAGGTAAGGTCACTGCAAGGGCTTTACTTACCATCCAAAAGTCTATGTTAAAGGCTGGAATGATGTCGAATGACAAGAAACCTGCATGTATGAACAATACTTGCTCTTGCAGTGACCGTATAATTTATGCTTTGCCGTGTAAGCACGAAATTGTAAGAATGGGTGACAAGATTCTGGTTGTTGGGGATATCAGCAGTCGGTGGTTGCTAAAAAATGCTACAACGTATAACACCAACATGGCTTCCAACACTCCTGTTGTCAATATTCCAGATACCGACGATAAACAAAGAACTGAGTTTCATCAAGCTGATATCGAAGACAAAGTCAACAAAACTGACAAATTTAGCAGCATTTTGGTGGAAGCTGAACTCCAACACCGTAATTGTCTGTCAGCTACTGAGTCAAATGCTCTCGGTGATTTCTTGAAGAAGGCGCTGGAGGATCACCGGGATTTTGTTAAAAATTCAAGAAGCATTGACAACTTAGTTGTGTTACCAAAAAGTGAGACGATCTCTAAAGTTGGCCGCCCTGCTAAAGAAAAAAGCCTTTCTCCTTGGCGTCAAATCAGAGGTTCCAAGCGAAACAAGGAGGGTAATGTATTCATAACTAGGCTCAGAATAATTCAATTTCTTACCATTTTATAAATGCTGTACCTATTGTCAGGAGCGGGGCGGGGCAGGAGCAGAACAGAATGATTATTAAGGTGAGGACAAGACAAAGAGAAATTATATACTGTATCTATCAATATTAATATATATATAAAAGAAATGAATGTAGAAAAAGGTTTATTCAAAGAAGCAGGGAAAATAGATAAGATCTTGACTACAGAAATAAGAATAAATAAACATGCTGTTATTTATATTAATTGACAGGTCGGGTAAACAAGGGTTCGGGGATCAAATTTAGAGAGGCAGATTATTAGTCATATTGAGTTTGGGATATCTTTGGGGTAGCGGGAATAGATACAGAGGATAACATGGGCTGATATTATTAAGGTTGAGAAATTCGAGAGATAAAGCAACGAATTAAGAATAAAAATAAAGAAATTTGACGAAGTAAAATTATCAAACTGCAAAAATAAACTAATGTCTTTATTATACAATAAATTGGGTTCTTTATATACATATTCAGGGCCGGCTGAATATCAATCATTTAAGTGAAACCTGTCAAATATACAATAGGCGTATTGTCCAATTAAAGATCGAGCATCTCATGGTACCTTCGAGAATTTTGTTATTGACGAGCGATCATATCATTGGATTGTATTATCTGGAATAAATGTATGACTATTGTTTTCTATATATTGATGAGTAATCAATGCGTAGTAAATAGAGTGTAATAGCATATATTTGATTTTAAGAGTAATGCAATAATGATTTATAGAAAGGTTATCAAAGAAGAAAGAAAGAATTGATGATAGAGTTATATCTGTATATAAGCTCAATCACAACAAAGGTTTTACAAATGAGTTCAATGGCAGAGGTACAAAGAAAACGGATGTTAAATGGGTTTTACAAGGACAAGGGATAACGGAGATACATTATTTAGAACAGAGACGTTATACAGGATAAAATAGTAATGTTTGACAGTGACATGTGTGACAGAAGACAGAGAACAGGGGACAGGTGGAACAAGGACAATGAGCTAGCTTGGTTTCAATAATGATCTGAGACATTTTGAATGATCATATGCAACTGAAACCTAGGCGGTTCATGACACCTATAGACGCTGTTAAGCATGCTGTTATTGGCAAGGACAATGTTGTCAAGAGTGACACAGCTGTTTTTTACATTTCCAAAAGAGCCAAGTCATGTAAGAATCTTTTAAAAAATACAGCACTATTTTTACTAATTTAAATATTTATACAACCGAGAATACGGAGTATAAGGCTGGAGAACGCCTTCATCTTCCTAAGAAGGCAAAGATTTGTAAAGTATCAAATTTAATGAAAAACATCTTCATAGTGCACTCATTCATCAATACATACATATATATGTATGTATAGCTGTCACAAACGAAAATTTCAAGATTCTCACTGAAATCTATGTTGACAAGGATCTTCCCCGTAACAGTTTCACGGAAATTGTGAATGTTGGTGAGGATTGTGGAGAAACTTTGTTTAACACAAAAAAAATAGATAAAAAAAACAGGTAAATAAGATTAATAGTGCTTGTAGGCTTTTACATATTATTAGTTTTAAAAAAAGTAGGGCCAAAAAAATCTCCTTTTAAGTATTTTTGTGACCCAAACTTTAAAAATGAACAAAATTTCTCGAAAATAATCAAAAAAAATTAATAACTGAATGGGAAAAATTCTTAAAACTATTTTGATAATTTTTATATATCATAACATGTATCCTCGATGATATATAAAAAAATACGGCAAAAAAAAGCAAATTCTAAGGCTCTAGGATTTTTTAAATATTGAACCAACTGTTTAGTGGGTAAAAAAAAACCCCGTTGAGAAACCGACTCTAAGTGACCCACTGTCAAGTGAATAATAAAAAATAATTTTATATACACACTGTAAGTGGACCCACCGTCAAGTGAATACAAACCCCCCTTTGATATATTTTGTGCACTATGGCACTTTATGAAACACGTGAAAATTTATTCTTTGATTTTTTTAAAGCATTTGGATAGATTCGTCAAGTCTCTATTTAGTAGCAATATGTTTTCATTGTACTTTATATTAGATCAATTGGGTCGTTACAATTGTTGCAATAATAACTTTATTTGAATACACATAATATTGGCCATCATATGCTACGTAAAATGTTTTTATAAAAAGGTTGAAGTACGGTTCAACATTTTATAAAATAATTTAAAAGCAATCATGGTACGACTTATTCATGCCTTTTGTAAACGGTATTATTTTTGAAGCTGTCAACGTTGTCAATATTGTCAGCATTTTTTTTTGGTTTCATTTGTACTTAGATCTGTTTTTAAACCAAGTATGAACTCCCTTGATGTAATCTTATACGACCTCAAGATTATTTGCTCTCTAACATCTAGTGTGTAGGGCAAGTGTATAGACTTCAAACGTGTGAAAATGAAACCATTAAACCAATATATGTTATTATTATTTTTTAGGAAGAGAAAATCATGCAAACAGTTATTGTTTTGATAAAAAGAAGATCAGGGCATTATTCGCCAACGAAAGATGTAGTATCATCCTGACTTAAAATTTTGGCAATCATTGAAACCTAGAACTTCTAAAAGTGTGAAGATTATCATCTGATAGTTATCAAAGAAATGGAACAATTCTGTATACATAGTCCTGCGTGTGAACATGTAGAACATCGCGATTCTCGTTGACGATGGCGATTCTTAATTTGCAATGTGTAATCATCGTGTGAATCGCGATTTTCGTGAGATGACTGTCTAACAAGTATGTCGCTTTAAAATTGAATGTGTATAACTATCCTACTTCTCAAATATTTAGACATTATTTTCTTTTTAAAAATAATAATTTGGAAATCAATGAAGATTATGAAATAAAAACAAGAAAAATTGTCAAACTTTCAAGGCTTTATTAATCAAAATAAAAAGGGGTCTTTATATACACATAATTTCAGACATTAATAGCAGATAGGCTGATGACGATTGTAAGTAGATTTGTTCATATAATATTTAGATGTAATGATCCCGTACAGAGAGCCCATAATGAATTTGTCAATAACAATAGCAATAACATTCGTCTTTAAACTTTGTATGTTCTGTAGTACAATGTTAAGAGGCAATGGCATTCTTAGTACAGATGGCTGTGATACCTCAATGTGACTGATGTAACCTTTGTATGTTTTCATATTAATGTATTTATTTAAATGTATGAATTATACTTGTATGCAGGATGATATAAGATCAAGCCTGTCCATTAAATAAATCTGTGGTGACCTAGCAAGGCTATAGCCATATTAGAGCTAACAAAGATTTATCCATGCTGATACCATTTGTGATATAACCTTAACAATAAATGTCATAGTAAGAACTATAAGGATATTACATCACAAGTCTAATTTAGTACGTCTGAGAAAGACTGAAAATTTAGTTTAATGCAAAGAGTTAAGAAGACTTAACATTTATTAGAACAAGACTAAATTAGTGACTATGTAATAATCATATACATTTTTGGTTAATCAATGATAACTTCAAGATAGCACTAGAGATATGAACACAGCAGACAGTCTTTTATATAAATACTCGTACATTTCATTTATTAATAAAGACATCTGTCAGGAACGAGGGAGGAACGAGACAAGCAGGACAGGACAGAGAATGAATAGCTTTTTGAAAGCAGGTGATTTATTTAAGAATAAAGAGGAAAGAAAAGAGAAGATGATTATGAAATATATCTGATAAAGAAAACTGGGAGAAGAGCAATTTATCAGCTATATTTATAGAGAAAGAAAACAAGAAATTAAATAAAAGAATAAGCAATGACAAAAGTTAGTCATAGCTTATGTGGATCATGAAAAAGGATTTAAAGAGCTGACAGATCAATGATAAATATTGAGTCCGAAAGCTAGTTACTCATAAAGCATAGTCGGGGCATAATGTGTAACGGGATCATGACAACATCTTATAAACAGTCTCAAACTACTTCTATAGTCTTTTTATAATTTACTTTACCTTAAAACACAACAAAATCATCAGTATTTAATATAAATTATTAATAGGAATTATATTTAGGTTATCAAATGTAAGATGCTAAGGAGTGTAGATAGAGTTATATAAGTATACAGCTTCGATCTCGACATGTACACTACTAGAAAACGAGTTAGGCATGCAAATAAAAAAGACTGCGAAACCTTTCCCAGTGAAGGCTATGCTATTGAGGCTCACGACACTTACTCCGGAACTAAAGGTACAGCAGCTCGAGTTTTAAACGAGACAGCACTATTACAATGCTTATACATAAACGTTGTTATGCATATTATGCTGGTACAACATCTGAATACTGCTGAAGGCTGAGTGAATGGAACTATTGCTCAAATTAAATATATCGAAGAAGAAAACATTTGCCTCAGAATATCTGTAACAAATGCAAATGGACAAGAAGCAGAAAAAAATACTTGATTCAGCGCATCATGAGACATGTACCAGGTACAAGTTATACAAGATCTCAATTTCCGATAATACCCGCTTTTGCCTCTACAATTCATAAATAGCAGAGTGCTACAATTGATTGCGTTGGTATACATCTTGACAATATGCTTACCCATGGTCAAATGTATGTTGCTATGTCTCGAGTCCAAAAATCCGATGATATGTTCTTTTTTGGTGCTTGTGGTATTTGACAGAATATTACAATAGAAAAGTAATGAGATAAAAGTATATCTTTATTCGAGGTCAAAATAGACTAAAAGAACTCTGCTGCTATGAAAATAATTGATCCTTTTTATATTGCACAACTCTCCTGAGTTTTAATGATGAGTCAACCTTTCTGGTTTTGGAATAGATCTATACTTTGTTTCCCGCCTTTGGTTAAATGAATACTACTCGTTAGAATTGTTTCCAGTTAACGTTGTCCAATATCAATGGATCGGGAGCATGAGTACTCTAATAAATCTTTAGTGTTACTAGACACATATTTATCAGATCATGCAACGGTTACTGTAAAAGATGCATACTTGTTTGTCAAGTGTAATTGGCAGTAGAACATAGTTGATCATTTATTTATTATCTTTGTAATGAATAAAATACGATCCCAAATATAAAATGTCTTATCGTTATTTGTATATTTGGTTGTAGAAGATAGGTATCCATTGATTCATACACTATTTCTTTATACTCTTTATCAGCAGTATAACTATACCAATATATAAGTAAATGAACCATTTATATTAATAGCTGTTCTATTCTCTCTCTGGGTAGCTAAGTCATTGAGAGAACTATTAATATTAAGTTTCTCTTTCTTATAATTCTTGACTTGATCTGAGAAGCTTCTCTTCTCGATCGGTGATATCGTAACTCAGTGGTATAGGATTCTGTATCCAACTGTCATTCGTATATCGTGTTTAGGCCAATCATGCAATCTTTAATATAGAAGTATGTACTCGTAGTAGGAGAAGTTGTATAGCAGTATACAAGCGTATGCTGGTATGCAACATCAAAGGTTGTTTTAATTTAATAGTTTTATTTATTTAAACGCTTTGCTTATTTATTCTTAAGTGAATCGTACCCAAATACGACAGTATTGTTAAAGGAGTGCCGCCAGAGTGTCCAGAGTATTCGAGGATAGCACGGAAAAACTAATGTTGACATTGTTGGCATCGTTGACCTTTGTTGACCTTTGTTGGCATTGACCTTTACGAAGTATTGTTAAAGAAGTGCTGCCAGACTGTCCAGAGTATTCGAGGACAGCACGGAAACACTAATGTTGGCATTGTTGGCATCGTTGACATTTGTTGGCCTTGCATTGTTGGTATTGTTGGCATTGTTGGCATTGTTGACAGCGTTGGGCAGCGTTGGGCAACGTTGACCTTTGTTGGCAATGTTGTTAATTGTCTTAATGTTTGGGTTGACTAGTGTTATCGGCTCAACAATGTTACATTCACTTCATTGGTTGGTGGTTGGTAGGTGTTTGGTTTGCAAAACTTTTTTTTTTGTTGTATTCTGTTGAAAAGTATGGTGTTTGGTCTATCAAAAATTATTTTTTGGCGTTATAAAATATTGTTTTAGTGTTTAGGCTGTTTTATTTATATAAAAATTAAGTTACGGCCGTACAATATTGAAAACACCGGATCCCGTCCGATCATCTTTCTTTCACTCCCCCAAACTTTTAATTAAATTCAAACCCAGTTAAACAATAAACCAGTTACCTCCCATGAAAACAGACAGCCCAACGCTCTCAAAATCAGTTAAGCGTATGAGCAAACCTTACGATGATGAGACTGCCCAACCCCTCTTGTCTGGTGACCAGTTCAAATTGATTATGAACAAACTATCTTACGTAGAAATCATTACCACCAAAATTGAGGAGGCTCTCAAACGTATCACCGAGTTGGAAAACCAACTCGAAAACCAAAAACAACACCAACTCCAACAACACCAGCAACCTCAACAACAACTCCAACAACAACAGCCGCAACAACAACAGCAGAGCCGTACCGATGAACTCCCTGGCACCAACGCCAGCAAACACGCAACCGCCCCCACCAACACCCCCACCACCGAGTCATATGCCAGCAAACTCGCCACTCCAACCAAATATTATAAACCTGGCCCCAAACCAGTCAAATTCTACAAACCTGGACCTAGACCCATCCCTGTTGAAAGAGCTCAACGACTCTTCACCCCACCCACAGAAAACAATGGCTTCCAATTTGTATACCCCCCAAAAAGGGACGTGTACCAACCAAGGAGATAAGAAGCTCCCTGACCTCCCTCGGTATTACCAACAGCCGAGTCCTCGACATCCACACTCCCACTCAAAACGTGTGTGCACTCCTCATCCACCAGGACTACGCCCCCACTGTCCTCGACAAATTACACGAAAAGGGTATAAAACCTCTCACCGACTTTAACCCCGCCGATCCAAATATCATCTGTGACCCGGTCCACAAGGACAAAACCCCCACCGAACGAATCGCAATAGCCAACGATATCCAAAAACAACGTTGCATTCGCATTGCCCAGCGTGCCCAACCACACCTCCGCAACACTCTCGCCAAATTCTTCATGAAAACGGTAGTCTTTACAAAAGAGGAATGGGAATCACCCACAAACCCACAGGTAACACCCACCCCCAAAACCAATCACATTTTTTTCCAGGACCACGAGGACAACGACACTCACATGTCTGAATCCCAAGATGGTACCATACCCACCACCGAAACAGAGTTGTCGCCATGAATGACAACTCTTACACCAACACACCTACCCACAACAACCCACCAACCACCTCGCTCACCACACTCACCCTCACCATCTGGAACGCCAATGGCATCAACCCACAACTAATGCCATCATCCATCGCCCTCCTACCCGAAACAGACATCATCATTATAACCGAAACATGGCTACAACCATCCCCACCCAGCCGTGCAACATACCCACTACCAAACTGGACACAACATCACCTATATGGACAACTTGACTCACACCAACAATGCCATCAAGGTGTATCCATCCTTATCCGCAACGAAATCGTCAATTTCATCACAGTACTCCCAGTCACCCAACACCAACAACACTCCATTTCCTTTAAAATACACACATACCTCGTTCATTGCATATACCTCCCTACCTCCATTAGCAATGACGACGCCATCACCACTCTCACAACACTCCCAACCCACCCCCTCACCGAACACAATATCTATTGTGGAGATTTTAACGCCCGCACCACCTCCTTTGGTGACACCCGTACCACCACCCGAGGCACCCGACTCCTCCAATGGATGCACCACTATGATATTATATGCCTCAACCAAACACATGCCTATGGTATACCCACATTCATTAAACATATGCCCACTAACATAGCTACTAGCATCATTGATTTATTCCTTACGGATGACTTCAATCTGCCTAGCATGCCCATCATTCACTTATCCCTTTACAATCCCCAATTTTGGCCGTCAAAAGGTATAGTTCAAGAACTAAATTCTGAGTGATTGATTATAGTTACACAGACAACCGGGTACTCGAAAATTTGCCAAAATTCCGTCGCTTCTGAAAAAACTACTTTTAAGAGTCTGAGATTAAAATTGACGGAGTAATTACTGGTCAAAGTTTTAAAATTCGGTTTTTAAATTATTTTGAAGCGGGTAAACAATTTACATAGTCATCTGTAGATGTATTCGACGTGCAATTTTAACGCGCATTTAATGCAATTTATGTTACGTTTCTGGGTTTAAAATTGGTGGAGTAATCGGCTCCCAAACGTTGGTATTATGGTTTGTTGTTGGTAAATCACTTACGGAGCAGTTTATGAGGTCATCCGCATATGCATTCTATGTAAAATTTTAACGCGCTTCATATGCAATAAATTTTAATTTATTAAACTACAAATTGAGCAAGTAATAAGCTTGGAATACTTTGTCATTTAGATTTGTTGACAATAAAACACTTTGTTGGTAAATTATGAGTGACTCGGCATATCAAGTCGATGTCCCACTTTAGCGTGCAGTATATACAAATAATTTACTGTATCTGAATTAGCAATTAGGCGCGTAATCCATTCTTAAAGTATTTTACCTGCGCTTGTTCTGATTTAACATCTCAACCTTTGACAAAAGATTAGGCGAAAACTGTCAGGATTATTAAAATTATTCAATTGGCAAGTAAAATTGTTAAAGTATAAACAAGAATGGTGAGGCTTACAAAAAATAGTCATTTTAAATAGTTTCAACGACCACAAATTATTATAATAATTCTAAGCATGTAAGTCTCAAGGTATATTTGGTTTAACTCTCAGTGGTCAATTATAGTCAAAGAAGTAATTTAATGTCAAATAAAAGATAATGGTTTATAGAAGGATAAAATGTGGTTATTTATTCTCCAGATGCAATGATAATATAATAACTATATGACAAATATGTAAACGGGTGATGTATTACTAAGTTAGGCACCTGTTTAATATTTAAGATGAAGAGATAGTATGTCCCGAGTGGTATGATGATAATTTATAAAAAGTGGTGTTATTATTGTTTGCGCTTCTTTGTCTGTGTATTATTTTTGGTAAGTGGTACGAATTTCCTCTTCTGATATTTGGCCTTCTTCAGTCTTATTTCGAGCTCTACCGAAATATCAATGTCAATATCGGTGTCTGCCGGAATGGTGCGGACCGGACTGCTTGGTACTTCCACCGTTGGCATCCTTATAATTTTGGTACTGACAAGCTAATATCAGTCTTGTAATAGGTTAAGTAGTGTATGTATATTCAACTCTCAGTGGTTAATCAGTTAATAAGTAGAGAAGTACTTAAATATATAAAATAGAAGATAATGTTTATTTGATACAAAGCTAGGAGCTATTTATACTAGTTTGGGGAATATATAGAATGTGATAATAATGTAATAATGAATATGGTGATAATGTAATGTTGATATGTATGGTGATAATATAATAAAAGTATGGTGATAGATATAAAGATTGATT
>JAEPRD010000257.1:0-28435 GCA_016758985.1 Mucor saturninus | reverse complement strand
ATTACGTTAGTCTGAATCATTTTTTTACTTCTGTCTGAAATATATTTTTGTTCATCTGAAAACATTTTTAGGTGTGTCTGAAAATAAATTTTCCTTGTCTGAATTTAAAGTGCTAATACTGTAATATGACTAATTGTTCATAAATCCATGGAGTATTACCATATGATGCGCTGCAATCTGGCATACAGTAAGGCTTAAAACTGTGATACTTTATTTGCATAAGCCTGTTTGTTTACGTTCTTGTCAGTCTACCATCATGGCTGCATAATTTTCAAAATATTTTGAGACTTATTAACAATAATGAACTTTAAAAAAAAAAGAAGATATATGCACGTTTCCTAGATAGTTACTATAGCTCAATGGGGTACCTTCCTTTTTTTTTTTTTTTTTTGGTAATTGATTATTAGTTAATGACTGATATATACACGCAAGACCTTAAATCAGAACTCATTGTTTGTCGTGGAATTTTATTTCTCTCGCTTTAAGTAAATTTGCCCATTTTTCAGATGAATATATGATTTCATAAATCATGCCACAAGTATAGAGCCTAATTTTTGTCCACAAAGTATAGCATATAACTAGAAAAAAAAATCAAAGGCTATTCTTTGTTTGTCGACATGGCCGATCTTTACAAACACTTAAACACTAAATCAGCGGATGTATAAACACGCGTGATATACTTTGTTTGTGCTTTTTTTTTCTTTTTTCTTTTTTTTTGCGGGACAATTAAGTTCAAAGGGTTCGCGAAATGTCTGGTGAAAGATTGCGCAATACATAATACTTTAAGTGATATATATATAAATATAAGAGAGGGGATAATATGTTTAATCAAAATGTTTTAATTTTTTTTATCTGTGCAGTACAGAAAAAAAACAAGGCGTTCGTTGGTTTAGTGTACTGATCCACTAGTTCATAATTATCTCAAAGAGATATATGACATGCTTGAGCCATAGTAGTCCTTTTTTTTTGTGGGTTTTTTAATTATTTTATTAATTTTTTTGAGGTAAAATACGGTAAAGGTCGGCTACTAGATAAAGTGAGCCACATAATACGACAATATCTTCATTTCCGCAAGCTGAAGCTGCTTTTTCCAGTGCTTCTTCTAAACCCAAGCATGCTACAGTTTTTGATTTGTTTGCTTTTGCGATTTCTGATGGTTCTGTGCTTTGAATCCATGGCATGCCTGCAGGCTGGGTAAAATTTACCGCAAACACAATGTCATTGGGTTCGATCAATCCATCCATCATGTCATGAATGTCTTTCCCGGCAGTGGCTGCAATAATCCAAATCACTTTTTCTTTTTTCAGGCTATCGATATATTTGCGTAGAGCCATGGTTGCGGGTGCATTGTGTGCTCCATCCACTAAAATCTTATCCAGACCATATTTTTCCATAATCAATGGATTCTCTTTACTAGTGATCCATTCTAACCTTCCAGGCCATCGTGTGTCTTTCATGCCCGCTGCCAATTGTTCTGGCGTCATCTGAATCAACCCTAATCGACATAACCAATCCAATGCTGTAACTGCTGTGGCCGAATTCATTCTTTGATAATCCCCACAAAGCCTAATTCCGTACGTGTACTTTAATTGATCGAATTCCAGCTTACATAACCCCGGTGTAATAAACTGAGCTGGTTGGACGAGCTGGTAGGGCGAATCGGTGGTTTTGGCATGCTCAACCAAGGTTTTCAAGACAGTTTCGGAATCTTGCGGTGCAATGACGACAGGACAGCCCGACTTCATGATGCCTGCCTTGGCTGTAGCTATTTCTTCAATGGTGTGGCCAAGAATATGAGCATGATCCATGCCGATGGCTGTAATGACCGTCATGACAGGGTGTCGAATGGCGTTTGTGGCGTCCAACAAACCACCTAAACCAACTTCCAGAACAACAAAGTCTAATCTTGCCTTGTCAAATACATAAAAGGCTGCACCTACAAGACATTCGAATGAGGAGGCACCAATAGCGCCTGTCTTGTTCAAGAGTGCTACATGGCTAAAAGCTTCGTCGTACATTTGTTGAGAAATGGCTTGGCCGTTGACATTGATACTGTCGCGAGGTTCTAGTAAGTGAGGCGAGTTGAAACGTCCAACCGTGTATCCACAAGTGCGAAGAACGGAAGAAATATAAGCACAAACCGATCCCTTTCCATTCGTTCCTGCTACATGAACAATTTGAGTGCGTTCATCTGGTCTACCAAGGGCTTCCAATAAACTTTGAATGCGTTCAAGTCCAAAATTCATTTTTATGTACAGTTTCTTTTTTTTTAGTTGAGAGCAAAGGAGCAAAAAAAGAAAAGGTATTTAAACGGAGCGCATCTTAATAAAAATCCTAAGAATGGGTCCTTCCGGATATGCCTCAGCAAACCGTCCGGATATGGGAATAGAGCTTAGTTTGCCACTTGGTGGTTCCGGAGGAAAAAGCCGGAATGTACCAAAACCAGGTCAAAATCTTATATTTTTTCAGTGTACAAGTCTGTTGCTGGGATAAACTATCTACGCTGTTCAACAATTGTTTCGCGAGATGTTGGTTGCACAGTGTCATTCTAATATACTTTTTGGCTGAAAGCTGTTCCACAACAGTTAATTATCCTGCGCTTCAGATTTAGAGTTTTATATAAGAAGATTTGGAAGCTTTAAGAACAACTGTAAAACTTCTGAAAAGCTCCACCACAAAACGGCGTTTCTAGTGTATAAAGCTAATGATTGAGAGTTATGAGTACCCTGGTTTTGTGGCTAGGATCGAAAAAATGGGCATTAGATCACAGATAAAAGTCAAGGTAAGTTGAGATGAAAAAATGTCAAATTTTGGACATTTTACCTGCAAACATTTAAATTTCATGTTATTGCGTGTTCGGTACGGAGACATCATTAGATTTGTAAGGATCGTGTACCGGAATATTTTACTTCGAGTTTATTGCACAGCCTCATAGGCAATAAAAAACCCAAAATCATAGAAGTTAAGTTATTACGTGAATGTTTCACCTACGAAAAATTGCTTTTAAAACTCACTACCCAAAACAGTATTTTTCCTTGTGATCCGTGATAATATATAAGAACGACATTTTTTTTCGCATTAAAAAGTAAATATTCGTAGTGTCTGTTACCATATGCACAGCCACTGGAACATTTTTGTCAGCCTCTTTCATCCTGATTCTCGTTCTAAATCCAAATTACCTTGGATAACACAATACTAGCCATTTAGGAATTGTTTGCCATCTCACCGAGATTAAGTTAGCCCTCACACATGTACAGACAGAAATTTTAATCGCAAGTTTCACAAATTAGACTTTAGCATGTATGCCCAGAACAAAGTTTTTTTTTTAAAAAAAAAAAAATATTTCTAATATGCTACGAAAAAAACTTTTCTGCTCGTGTCCATTATTATAAAACGCTTCCCTCATCTTATAAAAGGGCTTTTTAATACGAGATCATGTCTATTTCGATTCACCTACCCCCACCATGCGTGGTGAAAGATTACACCAAACCTTCTTCCCTGATCTACCGCATATTTTTAACAGCCTTAGGTCTTAGAAAAGAGGTCCCAGGTCAATAATCACAAGTATCATGTCAGGTTGGATATCGGTCTTGACGTAAAAGTCACACAAATATTTTCTATCTACCAAAAAAGTCTTTTTAGTAAATACGAATAAAACTATAATTTTCTCTCTAACGCATTATATACCTAGAAGCCCATACAACAAGACACAAAATTACTACCATTCCTGAATGCCCACAGAAATACTAACACGAGTCATGAGTAAGCATAGTAAACGACAAGGACAAAAACAAATTGTGCATCAATGCCCTATTTCTGCGTTTTTTTTTAAAAAATATTCTACAGTTACAATGAAAGAGTGGCCTATATAAATTATCTTTTTAACGGCGGAGAAGATTAATGCTGTAAAAACCAATTAACCCAGCCTTTTAATTCTAGAGAAAAATATAAGAGTCAACACTTTAAGCAATATTCATCCCTCATGGTTACCCTATACTATCCGCAAATCAGAAGGTCCTTGTCAACAAAAATATTACTGTTCAAGACATATAGGCTATTGCAGTGAATTGACAATACCACACAGACGTAGATGCCAGTGTTTCCAACTCTCTTCTTTTTAGTGATTAGAATATTACAGTCTCTAATCACAGAGTAATTAGTGCATTTTACCTTTGATGGAAGCCTTTTCTTTGTAACGCACGATATATAAGCTTACATTCCAGGGTAATCCCTCCGTGTTTATAGGTACCCTGAATTGCTTGCAAATCGGAAGACCCTTTTCGATTTAGTCTTGATCGCGCAGGTCATAGCTTATGATGGGAAGACCGAAAAAAGCTTTATTTTGATATTAGGCAATCTTGTATTTGTTAAGATACGTTATAATGAAAAATCTTCAAAATATATAGATCTATGCTTTTGTGCCACCAAAGCGGGAAATTCTACAAACAAATATTGCATTTGGCCACAACATCTTTTATTTTTACAACTGAATACCAAATTACTGATAACCACGTTCATCTTGATTCTCAGTTGACTCAGCTAAGCTTTGTTTTCTTTTTGGTGACATATAGGTCAGGTTTTTTGTGCTTGCTTGTCTTTTTACACCAGTACATAGAACACCTTCAAAGTTTGAATGTAACTGGTCCAGCTAAACTGATGAGATGGCTCTATTACAAAAAAAAATATACATTAATGATCTTATAAACATAATTTTTTGTTTCATTGATACAAACGTACTCTCCATCTTAAGAGTAGGACCAGAGTGTCTTCAAACTCTTTCACCAACTTGATCAAATACTCTGGATACTCTGGAAGCACTCCTTTAACAATACGTCGTAAAGATCAATTATTTCTGGACAATGTTTAAGTTTCAAGGTTTTGGTAGCGCTACGCTTGTTAATATCTTGCGAGAGTGGGTATCATCAAAGTACCAATTAAAACATAGGAATAGATGTTGTCCATTTTTTTAACACTAAACATGTATCCGCTAAAGCCTATTGGTTTTATAACTGTCTATTGTTGAATCAGAGACGTCTGAGACTTTTAAGTAGGAGGAAAAGGTGACGTAGCATGGCAACCCTCACTCTTGATGGGAAGGTTCTTTAACTTATACGGGGGTTATAGGTCTGTCTATGGGCAACTTCGAATATGGTTGGATACTGAAAGTTTGTCGTTTTATGACGACATCTTTGGCCCATATTGCTAGTCAACATGAAGTTTCGTAAGTAAGAGGAAGGTGGGTGCGTTGGAATACGATGATGAGAAAATCGTATTTTGTTGGTTATATCCCAAGCTAGCTGTGATAATTCCTTCGAATCAAGTTCTGGTATGCAAGGTTTGATCAGATAATTGTGTACAATATGAAGAATATTACACTCAATGATGACCTTGATAATCCTTTTAGACACTGTGATTTGTATAGCCTATTGTATTACGAACAGCAATCCTTGTGTATATGTATTCTGTAACGATACTCTGAAGGACGTTAATTGTGGTGATTCAAAATAAACGCAAACTTAGGATTACTTTGATGATACTCGTTTCTTCCAGTAACTAATTAACCAGATTGACTATGCGATGGTTACTCAATATAATGAAGTTGTATTTATTAAAACTTGTCTACGATCGAAAGATGCTGAAAGCTTATAAATGGTCCCAGTTAACACGCATAATAATCAGTTATCCTTTATATTTAAAATCTAATAAATTAAGTTATGTATTTACACAAAAGACTCCAGTTGTTTTATTGGGGGTTTCATTATTTATTATAAGTGTCCTGTGTATGTTTAATGATTTACATAGTGACTCTTATACTCGGGCTTTATTATTGTACGAAATGAAATTTTTTCGTTAATTCAAGACTAGTTAACTAAGGGTGATAATTCGAATGGTAGAACAATACAATCCAGTTTAGCTTTCACACCTGAAGACTGCCAAGAGTATATAAGACACTCTGAGAGCTCTTGGGAAAGATGCATTATCAATAAATTAGAATTTTGGGCTTTATTGTAAATACAAAATAGTGAGATTGTCTACAATAAAATTCAACTTTTATGAAACTGAAGTTTTGAATAAATGGGATAGTTAAACACAGAGTGTAAACTTACTCTTTGAGGAACATTAAAGAACTCCATTGATGTGGTAATGTCGACCACCATACCAGGCTTTTATTCGAAACGGGGTTTTGAAAACGAATCGTATTGATGATGTAAATGAATTTATTAAAATAATACAAAGTTTAGGTATAAGGGTGAGAGGATAATTATAACGGGTTAGAGATATTTGATAAATTAAGCTGTTTCTAATTTTTTACTCTCGTCTATTTCAATTTCGGTTTTAACCACATTATCCTTCATGGGCGTGTCAATGACAATCACTTCTGCTGTTGCGTCGTCTTCAGGGATTTCATCCTTGTTTTGCTTTGGTTTACGAACAGAATGATGCTTGACGAAGCAAGAAGAAATTGTACCGAGACCGGCCATGGGAATAAATACATACCAAATTAACTGAAGTCCTTCGACGTATACCCGTAAAGTGGAAGCTAAATATTCTGCAGGGAGACCATGGTTGACAAATTCAGAAGATTGGATTACAGCATTAGCAAGCTCCACAGGTAAGACGTTTGGAAGATTCTCTGTTAAATGTGAGTTCAGAACCGTTGAACTGATAGCTATAAATAGTTTACTTATTAGTACTGCCTGCAGTTCCCTTGATTTTGTTCAGATTTTACTTACCAACGCCTAATGCACCTCCGAGAATACGGGAGAAATTTCCAAGTCCGGTGACAACGGCTTTTTGGGAACAAAGAAAGATCAGTTTTTTTTGTTTTTTACATCAGAAAGTCAAATTAACATTTGTAACTACATACCGATATCTTTTGGTTCTACAGATGCCTGAAGTGCAATGATACAAGATGAGAAGAGACAACCAAGACCTGAAAGTGTGTGCATGTTAGAATATAAAAGTCAATGTGAGTTGTCCCTTTTTTTGTTTACCTGCACCACCAATAACAGTAATACCATAAATTTCTAATTTAAGCAAAAACGTTAATACCTTTTAAGACAAAGAAAAAAAGCTTAATTGTAAAAACTTACGGGAGAACGGTGTATCCTCCTTGAATAAACTAATTAAGCCAATCCATAAGGTTACCATAACCATACCAAACATAATTCTAAACATTGAAATTTAGCTGTTTGTAATGCAAAAAAAAAAAAAAAAAAAAAAAAAAAGTCTGATGATGATGGGGGGAAACTTACAAAGGTTTGTAGACACCTATTTTAGATATGAAGATTCCAGCGAAAGTTGAGAGGACACACATGACCATTTGCATAGGAATTAATCTAATTCCAGACCACATGGCAGAGTCGTTTCGTACGACTTGAAAGTAAACGGGTAGGTAATAAACTGCGGAGAAAAATGTCATGCCAAAGAACCAATTCGTCAACAAGACACTGACGACGGAACGGTTCTTAAAAAGTCTAGGGGGCATCAGGGGTTCCTTAGCAAAATGTTTCTCAACATAGACCAACAGGATCACCAAAAGAAAAGAAAGAATAAGAGGTACAATCACAGCAGCTGATTTCCAAGGGAAAGTCTGTCCACCAAAATTAAGTGCCAATAGAAAGAGCGTAGCAAAGGCCAAAACAATAACGGTACCTGCATAATCAACTCGCTTTAATTTTTCTGTGAGTTTACCGTGAGGAGTAGGCAACCTTAAAAAGAGCACCAACATGACCAAAGCAATAGCACCGATGGGTAAACTGTCATGTTTAAATTTTAATAAATTGTGTATTTTTTAAAGAACTTATGCGTAGTAACTTACTTGATGTAAAAATTCCATCTCCATGTCACATAATCAGTGAATAAGCCCTAATTAATTCAAAATAAGATTTGGGTAACTTTTTTGTTTGTTGTGCACTTACACCAATCAATGGACCAAACACACTCGATAGAGCAAATACAGCATTGACGACACTAAATAATAAAACGGTCAGATCGAAAAGGACTCGTTTGTTTCAGTTTGGAGAAAAAGTTTACCCTTGGTAACTGCCTCGTTGTTCAAGTGGTACTAAATCGGAGAAAATAATAAAAACCTGTGTAAAAAAAAAAAAAAAAAAAAAAATGTGAGAATATAGCAATATGACGGAATATGACATGGAAAACTTACCATCGAAAAGATACCAGCAGCCCCAATACCTGCAATGGCTCTTGAAATGATCAACATAATCATATTCTAGCATATAAACAAAAATCAGTAACTATTTTGGTATTTCTTTGTTACAGTTTTTTTTTTTTTACCTTGGCAGCACCGCACAAAACAGATCCGAATAAAAATAGCCCAATACCGACCATCAAGATTATTTTACGTCCGAAAATATCTGAGAACTTGGAGAATAAAGGTTCTAAGGAGATATGTAAGCTTTAGAATGCACACTAGAATGAAATAGATAGTCTTACGGAAGGCATCAAAAGTAAGGATGTAAGCTGTAGCCACCCAAGAAACAATTGACATTTGATTGAAATCTGATCCGATACTAGGCAATGCCGTAGAGACAATAGTACTATTGAACATGATTAAAACGTTTGATCCGTGTCAAAAGGTTGACATCTCGTTCTAGGTTTTTTTGTTTTGTTTTACCCATCTAAAGCAGCCAAGAAAAGTGCAATTTGAAGGCCTACAAAAGTCAGAATACGAGCAGTTTTTTCTTTCTTCTTTCTTTTGATTTCATCTTCAGGTGATTCATCATCTTCCACAATAATGTTTTTTAGGTTGTCCGGCTTCTCGGACCAAGGGGTTGATGGGTCAATTGATGATGCGTTTTGTTGGTCAATTGTTGAAGTCGTCGATCCAGACTGCTCTTGCGTTTCATTTATCGAAACCTCTACCTTGTCCATTTTTATAAGAAGAAAAGAGAAACTGGAAAAAGCTTACAACAAAAGAGAAAAGATCCAATAAAATCGAAAAGTTTAATCTGATTTTATAACACAACAAAAATAGCCTGCTATGTTTGATTGGATAGTCATAATTCTTATTGTTGAACAGACAAAAAATAAAAAACATTTGTGGCAACATAGTTACACATGAGCGGGGTAAAAATGGCCCGAAACAACATTTCGTCCAGACCCACCATCGTAAATCGTCGAATCGAAGATTTATAGGAGTTTTTACTTGAAAAAATCATTCCTAAATTCCTCCATGTCTGATATTGTCAGATGTTTGTATCGTAGCATGGAGTTCATTGGATCTAGATGAAGTGGCCGACCATAACAAGGACATACAATTCATGGAGGGCCAAATTTCAAAGGTACAGCGAGACCCTTTGTGTTTTTTTTGCAAGTGACGTAGAATATTATAACAGCGTAATTTAGACCTTAGTTACTTGTTTTTTTGCGCTGCTTACAAGCAAGGAAAATCAAAGACCAATGCTAAATGTCTGGAATTAAGTTTTTGAAAGACAAGAGTTACTAAGCAACTTCCTAATTCCCAGAAATCAATTTGTTCAAAAAAAGGCTACGGCCCGAGCCGATACTCCTATTTGTGCTAGCCTGAGCGTAATCGATTTTATTATAAGTCTAGATTTACTATCCTGTTGGCTTATCTCGCCAGCAAGAGTGCTCTAGATATGACTAGTAGACATAAGATCGTTGCTTTTAGTTAGTTATGACATAGACGAGGAGTGATTTAATGTACTCAACCTATGTAATCAGAACAATAAAAATGAACAGGACAATGTCTGAATGCTTTTCTGTTTTACAAATATAGCTATTTGATTTGTTATAAGCATACGCCTTGAACAGTAATTTGTGAACAATACACCAAAAAAATATCAAATTCCATGGTGCGAGACACTGTTAAAGAATTTAGACTTCGACTTTATCGCTGTCGCCCGAACGAATGCATATCCGTTGCGTTATCTGAAGATCATTAAACTTATGATCGATTTACTGCTGTAGACAGTCAGTGATATACAATATAAAATGCACATTTATGCTTTATTGATCGTTGTAGTTATTTAAATAAAGAAGGATTGCAAGGATATTATTGTTATTATGTATAAGTAATCCACGCCTTTTTTAAACAATGATACCAATTAAAAAAAAAGTGTTACGCCTTCATGGGTGCTTCTGCTGCAACTGGCAAACCAAATTCATCCAACTTTACATCCTGGTGCTATAATTGAAGGGTTAGACAATAAAAATATTTATCAAACAAAGAAAGTGTTCTACATACCAATTTGGGATCTGTGTCAGCGGCCTTTGGAAGATCTACAACATCTTCCTGTAAATAAGAAGGAATATCCTCCTCTTCAAACTCTAACTCATCTCCAAGGGCATCCAATTCTACATCTCGTCAATACATGTCTTGTCACGATGAAAAAAAAAAAGAGGAGCTTACCAGCTTCAAGGTCATCTTCATCAATATCGTCGGGTAAGTTGTATGATCGACCTAAAGTTTCTTGGACCTCATTAGCTTGCTCCATCAAGTCCTCCATCTCATCTTGTAAAGACTATACAACAGACAACTGTTAGCTTTGTCAGCTTGATAATAATAGTTAGTGTAGCTCACATCAATTTTATCCAAATTGACATTCTTGTATTGTTTCTTCATTTCTTTGTTTGCTGTTTGCATAGCGTCAACAGTAGCCATGACATTACGTAAATTCTCGGTCGTCATTTGAGCTTGCTCCATATTAAACGACTGCTGCTGTAAATTGTCTCGTTGAGCTTCATATCTAGAGTCAAAGAAATGAGTCTTCCAGCGTTTTTTTTTTTTCCTGGATGGGTCTACTCACAGTTTCCTTTGCTTCAATACTCGCAAGGCCTTTTGTTGAACAGTTTTCTACGCGGATGAGGGAGGGGTTAACAGACTGTTACGGGGGGTTGAGCTTTTCTCGAAGGGGATTTACCTTTGCAGGACCATCTCTCATTTTCTTGAGTTGATCTCGATATCTTGTAAGCTCGGCATCTAACTTTCTAACTTTGACTTCAACAGCATCCACTCTCACGTCCGTCTACCAATAAAGTTAGTGAATGGGCTCTTTCTTTTCCTCGTCCATCTTTTTTTTTTTTTGAATATTTACATTAGAAATGGCATCGTTAAGTGTTGGCTTGGGAATCTTTTTACCGGAACCGAACAATCTGTTCATTGTATGTTAAAAGAAATTTGTAGTAAAACAAATAGGGAGCGAATTGCCAAGAGAAACTCAAAATGTGGAGGCAGTAGGCAAACAGTCACGTTTCCGAAGCATGAATTTGATCCAGAAACATTTGGCCTTTTTTCGTGTGCGTTCAAAAACATATTTGTTTACAACTAAAATTTATAAACAAGCGGTTTGTTTAGGGCGTTATTACCAGATACCTTCGCAAAAACTCATGGGGATAGATACTATGCTAGATACAAAAAGACCACAAAAAAAAACACGGAACGTACGTTAACAACCAATATTTTAATATATGCTAATAATCCAATATGATATTTTAGATAGTTCTAAGCATTTTTTTTTTTTGGCTTGAAAGGACGTCCTTCCACATTTTCTTAGTGTAAAATTGAATATTCTTTCGAGTGGTATAAAGTAAAGGATAGTTTGGCTATAAGATTAACAAGAACCCATATGGGTATAAAAATAAAGTTATCAATCCTGGGTATATGGTGTAGTAGAATGGAATTTTGGTATATGAGGTTTCCGAGTAAAGATGAAAAATTAAACAGAGGAATGTTTTGAGGGCAAAGATAAGTATCAAGGACTAAATATGTGTGTGATTTACATAAAATAAATGCACAGATACGCGCAAACGAGCCCTTTCTAACGGTAGAATTTGTATTAAAAATCGGACAGGTGATTTTAAGGTCATTAATTTTTAAAAGCGTACACATAAGGCAGGCTGCAGCAGTGTATTAAGCGTGTGCCACTGTCGCAATAATTACTGGTTGAGAATATCCACAGTGCATTAAGCTGCTCGTACTGTGAGTTACAGGCTTGATGCTGTTTTGACGATCGACTGTATTCTTTTAACGAAAAATGTGTCTTCTGTCGCCCACAACCATAAAAACAGATTCAGTCTTCTTGAACCGATTTGATAGGAAATGAGATCTTATAATTTTCGTGTCAAAGTAAAGTCGCTGGATATCAAACTTTTACCAAGGTAATTCTATACCACTACGTAGAAAAAAATAAACCTGGGAAGACACTCACATGATCTACCGTGCGAAGTACACTAGCGCCACGGTATTTCGGCAGGCTCCGAAACTAAACAAAAAAACGGCTAGGACACTATAATCCTCCGCTCAGGCGGGGATCGATCGTGCATGCCACGATAATTTTTTAGGGCAGTGAGCACCGGCGAAACTAGCCAATAAGAAACAAGATTCACACGGATGTAATTGTTTTAAGATATTTTTATTATTTTTTTTTGTTTTATAAGGGATGGGGGTAATAAATTTATTTGGCAACGTGTTGTTCAAGTTGACCAGCAGATTTGCTTCGTTGAGAGGTAGGATACTTGGGCTTTGAATTGTGAGAGAAACTAGCACCGTTATCACGGAGCCACATGTATTCAGGTTGCTTACGAGAAGGCCAATCATGGTCAGCAATGACGGTGCTTGAACGTCTACGGGCAAGAGCGATAGGAGATGTATCTTCACTATCAGAGGTCATGGAGCTTCGACGGTTGGATGCGTAGACTGCAGCAGCTCCAACTGCTCCTAATGAAAAAATAGTACCGGGACCGGGCATTGTATAATATTCTTTTTTTTAAAAAAAATGTAAGAGAGTTAAAAAAAGATTTTAAATTATCCTGCTTGTGGGGAGATTTCAAGTGTGTATTTATACAAAAAAAAAAAAAACGCCATCCACGTCATGTGTCTACTCATATTTATGCAAAACTTAATCAATGAAACATCTTAACTATTTTTGTAATTTGTATGAGAGTTTTTATATGTGCTGAAATTATGGAAGAGGGAGGGGATATGGTACAATGAAGAAAAGGAATGAAAGAGATACCTAAAAGAGAGATAAAATGTCTATTTTTTGTGAGCATAAGCATCGGTTGGCACATCTATTAAAAAAAAATAGTTAGTTCATATATATTTGTTTGTTTATAATTAGAGTTTAAAACATACATTGCCATTGTTCAATGGAGTCCAACAGCCAGGTATCATTCACCGCAATCTTATCAGTTTCCTTTAAGGGTGTATCGCTAATCACGACATTTGCCTCACTCACAGATTCTACAAGGGATGCACCCGATAAGCTAACCATTTGTTTAATTAAATCTAACCCGGTGCTGGAAGAGGCCACATAAATGTGCGTTGTAGATGGTAACAATGGTATGCGTTTTCTATCAGGTGCATTAAGTGGATACCAATCTATCAATTCGTACTCTGGTTCCGGTTGATATTCGTTCTTTAGTTCACTTTGAATTAGCCTGAAGATAGAAAAAGCGTTAGATAATCTCATCATCGTCTATTTGTAAAATACTACCATTCAGGTTTTAACATCCAAGCGCCTCTTAATAATCCGAAAGTTGCCGTCTTTGTTCTTCTTTTGACACCAACTAAAAAAATAAAAAAAGTTAGTTAATGCAGATGGAATTGATCCAATAAAGACATACCTATGACATGCGTCGTATTTTCCGTCACTCTAATAAATAAATAAAAAAATTACTTATTTGCATGAAAAGAGACAATACCAATCAAAACATAGACTTACTCTGTTGCTAATTCATATTGACCGAGTCTTTTTATGGCATCTTCACATTGTTTACGAACGGAAGCGGACAAACTCGTGAGTACGATTGTTTTAGGTTGGTTGGTAATACTCATATCTTCTGTCGATGCACTTGTTGTTTTGGACATACTTGGTCTGGCGACGTTCATGTCGTCTGATGATGTCGTTGTTGTCCTAGACAGGTTACCTGTCAATTTTCTTCGTCTCTTTAGAGGTGATGCACCAGTAAAACAGGTGGTGATGGGCGTGGTACCAATTTTGATTGGTGGAGATTCTCTGGTCACAGCACTTCCAATTGAGAATCTAGCCTTAATTTGTTCCTTCTTTTCGGTACTTGGTGCATGAATTGGTGTTGAATTTTGTTTGTTGGCGCTATTATTGTGTTTGTTAGCAATAGATTCGACAGATACAGGTAATGACAGCCTAGGTGCATTTAATTTAATTTCTGCTGCTAATCCATCCAGCGGATCCTCGTCTTCGAAATCTGGCCTTGACGTCTTTCCAAGCCCTCTGGTTCTATCTCTGCTGTTGAAATCTCTCGCTTTCCAACTACATGTTGCAATTGTCTTTCTTCTACTCGAATCGCCATCCTCATTGCCTGATCCTTCACTTGATGATGATGCTGTGTGTTATATCGTTAGTTTATGCTCCCTTTCTCTCTTTTTTCTAATGTGCATATAAACATACTTGTGGGTTGCATTAATTCGTTCATGGCAAGTGCTCTTACTTTGCCCGGTTCCATCGACTTACGTCTTTTTTTTCCTGTTGTCACCGATAGACCTTGAGTCTGATCAATCATATATTTGTGTTCTGCTACCTTCTTTCCTTCTCGTTTGCAATTGGAAATCCATAACAAATTGATGATAAAGACGTTTTTGCTAATTGCTCTTCTTAACGTTGCTGGTGATCCATTCTTAAACACTAAATGCGTGACTGAATCTACATATACACATATGAGAAATTAAAACGGGGTGGGCGGAGGGGCTGATAGCTCATGTCCCTATATTTGAAATCATCTTACCACTAAAGGTTCTTCGAGTCTATCACAATTAAGAGAGAGACAAGGATTAAATTACAAAGAACATACATGTTTTAGCTGTGTTTATTGTCTTTATTACCTTGGCACCCATAGACTGTAAGGCTCGTTCAAAGTTTTGGGATACATCGTCACCATCTTCCGTTCTGGAAAAACCCTGAATTAAAATAAACTGCAAAAAAAAAAAAAGATTTATGAACAAAATGCTTTACCTCACGTCTAAACAAGCGACAACGCCATTTAATATTTTGTCACTCTGAATAGGCGTACTTGACTGAGATTCAGATAATGGAGGTGCTCTTTGTTTTGTCACAGGTGGTATATGAGGTGTACGACGAACAGACATTGGCAAAGGATTATTTTGTTTAAGGAAATCAGTAATGCCTGACTGTTGCTGGTGTGTTTGAGGTTTGGGTCTGCTATTTCTAGCATTTCGTAAGGCCGTTAAACGAGAGGTTGAGGGTGGTGGTAAGACCATTACGAATAAAAAATGAAGACACTACTTGAAAAAAAAAAGAGAGGACAAGTAAACTTTCCCAGAAGGTTTTTTTTTAAGGGTAAAAAAAAAAAGCAAGGTCACACGTTATCTGTGTGGATTTTTAAGGGCAATAATAGAGTGAGGAAATGTGGGGTGATCCCCTAAAATCGATAAACACACAGACCAAGTCTAATGATATTTGTTACAAATGGTTATATTTTTTTTATTGAGTAAGTGAAAATGAAAAAAAATAAAACAATTTAGAGCTTCTCTTGGATAAGACCATCCTTGAAGAAAGTGAAGTAAGGGGTGACACCATCTTCACGGTAGTTCAACAAAGCGACCATACCATCGGGATCCATGGATTCTCCAACATAGAATTCGTAGTCCTTGAAGTTACCCAAGATCTTCTTGATAAGAGTGGTGGCATTCTTTTCAAAGATGGGAACACGCTCGGGGGACTTCTCGTTCAACTTAGCCTTAAGAGCCTTCATGTAACCCTTGATGTAGGTCATATAGGACTTCTTATCGAAGCTGGTGGGGGAGAGACGGAAAGAGTAAACAACGTTGTTAACAGTTTGGGCAGTACTCTCAGCAGCCTCTTCGTCACCACCTTCAGCAGAAGGGTTAGCTCCGATATCAACTTCACCATCGGCAACATTGATCATGGCACAATCGACTTCATAGGCAACATCATCAATTTCAGTGATGGGCTATAAAAATTAATATACTGCATTAGCCATCATCATCTTTTCTATAAAAAAAAAATCTATAAAACCTACGTAAGCGTCAGAGAATAACTCATCGCCTAAAATCAAAAAGTCAGTAAATCATGATTCTGCTGATGGATGGATGCATTTGAGTATTTACCGGCAAGAATATCACGGAACAAAAGCATATTTAGTGATGGATGGAAGTATAAAACCAAAGATGAAACAGGCCTAGAAAGAAACCGTGCAATTCATATATATACCCACATCCGTTTCGGTTGAAACACCGCCATTGTCTCTCTCTCTCTCTCTTTTTCTTGCCTGATTTGGATCTTTTTTTTTTTTTTTTTTTTTTTCTTTGCCACACCTTGAATGTTGTAAATATTATATCTGATTATAGGAATTATCCATGTAAGCATCTAATGACGGATTTTGAATACTGTTTAGTCCCATACTAGACCGTTTAATGCAGATGATATAGAGCCCTTTTTTTAAACAAAAGAAAAGTCCGTCTGGAAGAAGAGTTGTTTCTGAATAAACTCTTTTGATTTATTGGGTTTAAGAGAGAAGACAAATCATAACTATCAACCTAGCAACCAATCACATTTTCCTCTTCTTTTGATAATAAAAAAGGGGGAGGGGGGGGGCGCAAAAGATATCCCCTCTTACCTATAAGAAGCTCCCTTGACTTTTTTCATAATATGATTGAGCATGTACAAACCTGTAGCCACTGTAAGACCAAGGCTTGGGTAACAATGAGACAGGGAGGATGAGGCACCGCTTAGTTGCAGCATAAAGATTCATTACAAAAGTAATGTTAGAATATCTTTATCCCTTGGTGTACCTAATTGTAATATAAGATAGCCCTTATTAAATCTCAATTAATCCATCCTATTTCATCAAGAAAGCGCTCTACAGAAAAAAGCTCTGTTTTAAACACAAGCCGGATTAAGATAATCGAGTTATTTTTAATTTACAGCAAGCATCAGCCCAATTATTTAGTATTTTAGCAAGTTTTTTTTTTTTTATTATTTAGCCCTTTTTTTTTTCAGCAGAACACACTTTTCTTTCCCTTTATCTTATAAAAATATGACCAAAATATTGGCTTGTCTGTTGGCACTTTGTGGCCTGAGTCAGGCCTTATATTTACCTGGTGTTGCACCCAATGACTATGATTTGGGCAATGACGTGCCTTTATTCGTAAACTCACTGACACCAATGTCCAACTTACAAAAGTCCGTTCTATCCTATGATTACTATGACGAACGCTTTCACTTTTGTACACCTGACGGTGGGCCCAAGAAACAAGCAGAGAGCTTAGGTTCAGTGCTATTCGGTGATCGCATCTTTACATCTAAATTCCAGGTATGTTGTCTCATATATGCATAAATAAAAACCTTTCCCCCCAAGAATAGAGTGTTTCTTACACATAATTATAGCTTTCGTTGGGAAATAAAGAAACCGATAAAGTGTTATGTACATCTACACCTATTCCAAAGGTTGATGTTGATTTCATCAATGAATGTATAAAGAATGAATATGCCATCAACTGGGTAGTGGATGGTCTTCCCGCTGCTCATCTCAGCAAAGATGAGCGTACCAATGAAGAATATTATAGCATCGGGTTCGCTCTTGGCTCGCATGATAACAACAGACCTGCGCTAAACAACCATTACGACATTACTATTGATTACCATCACCGCGAAGATGACAAATATCGCGTTGTAGGTGTACTTGTCACTCCTTCCAGTAGAGTTCAAAAATTGAAGGAGGGTCGTCTTGATATCGTTGGAGGTCCTTTGGTGATTTCTAATAACGAGGAAGTTGTTTATACCTATAGCGTAAACTGGAATGTAAGTAAAAGCATTTTTATTTGGGGAGGTATGAAAACAACGGTGATATTAAAAAACAAAAAAACAGTTATCAAATAAACCTTGGGCAACACGATGGGATAATTACTTGAATGTATTGGATCCTTCTATTCATTGGTTTTCTCTGGTCAATTCAATTGTGATTGTTCTCTTCTTAACAGGTATGGTTGCGATGATTTTAATCCGTGGTCTTCACAAGGATATCTCTCGATATAATGCCGTTGATGCACAGGTAAGATTGCTAATATAAAAAAACAAAGGGAAAGTATTGATTATGAAATCTGTAGGAGGATGTACAAGAGGATTATGGATGGAAGTTAGTTCATGGGGATGTATTCCGTCCCCCTCAACGTCCTATGCTTCTTTCAGTCTTGGTAGGTTCTGGTGCACAAATTGTGGCTATGACTGGATTGACACTTGTGTTTGCGGCACTTGGTTTCTTATCGCCTTCTAACCGTGGTGCTTTGGGAACTGTCATGATCATCTTTTTTATGGTTTTTAGTTGTATTTCTGGTTATGTTTCTGCACGTATCTACAAGATGAATGGCGGTGAAAATTGGAAGATGAATATCGGTTTGACCGCTACACTTGTACCTGGAGCCATCATGAGTTTCCTTTTTGCCATGAATTTCTTCTTGATTCATTCACACTCATCTGGCGCTGTTCCCTTTGGAACGATGTTTACTTTGTTGGGCCTCTGGCTTCTCATTTCTTTCCCACTCAGTGTAGCCGGTTCTTACTTGGGTTTCCGTAAACCTCGTATTGAACATCCTGTTCGCACAAACCAGATTCCCCGACAAATCCCTGATCAGCCTACCTATCTGCGTAGTTTGCCTTCCATCATGATGGGTGGTATTTTACCCTTTGGTGCCATCTTTATCGAATTGTATTTTATCATGAATTCCATTTGGTTCCATCGTGTTTATTACGGTATCGGTTTTATGTTCCTGGTCTTTATTGTTCTTATTTTGACGTGTTCTCAAGTGACGATTTTGATGTGTTATTTCCATTTATGCAGCGAGGATTATCATTGGTCATGGCGCGCTTTCTTGACATCAGGTGCAGCAGGACTCTACGTGTTTATGTATTCCATTCTGTACTATTTCACCAAATTGGACATCTCTACATTTACAAGTACTGTACTTTATATCGGTTATTCAGCCGTCATCAGTATCCTTTTGACCGTTTTTACGGGCGCGGTTGGCTATCTTTCTTGCCTGGTCTTTTTACAAAAGATCTTTGCTAGTATTAAAGTAGATTAGACACTCTTCATTTATCCCCCCCCCCCTTTTTTTTTCTAATAAAATTAATTATACTTAAATAGTGATCTTTTTAAGCGTGTGTTCGGGTAGGTAATACCTTTGGGAAAACGTATTCTTTGCTTAATGAAAATCTCATCCTCTGGTATGTAAACACTCGTCTTACAACGACTGTCAGGAGATGCCTTTTTAAACTCATTAAATAATTCCGGGTAAAATCTAGACTTTATTACTCTGCAGACATGACATTGTCGTTGCCCAAGGTAATGTATTTAACCTTATTTAATCTCTTAATGTCCTGAGCTTTGGAGATGGCCGGCACACCTTCCGATCCAATAAACATGGGTGCAGTGGTGATAATCAGCCGATCGAATAAATTAGACGAGAGACAAGACTGAATGATTTTTGAACCTCCCTCAATCATCAAAGATTCAATCCCTCGATGCTTTAAGTCTTCCAATACTAAAGTTAATGGCAAATGGTCTTTTTAAAACATTGTTAGTTCTATAGGTACGCTTCCCGGAAATTGTTTCAATATACCATCATGAGTTGATATTTCGATTATCTTGACACCCAAACCCTCCAGTAACTTTTTTTTCTCGGGGTTTTCAGTACAGCCTTTGCTAGAGACCATGAGCAAGACCTGTTTACCGATATTGTTTTGATAGTTTTTGATGAGTCTACAGGTTGACGATAGTTTCAAGTAAGGATCAATAATGATGGGTTGTGGCTGCGTGATAGGAATGGTAGAAGAAACATATCTGGCGTTTAACTGAGGATCATCTACAAGAGCAGTACCCACACCAACCATAATACCATCATGAAGTGTGCGTAACCGATGTGTCATTGCCAGACTCTCTTTGCCACTCAATAGAATTTGTTGGCCTGGTTTGGAGATCTTTCCATCTAAACTTTGTGCAAATGTAAGTGTTACAAATGGTTTGTGGTTGTATTGAGGTAAATCTTGGTAGAGTGGACCCAAAAACGTCTCTACTTGATCATATATCCCTTGATCCATCACAGCACAAAAAAGAAGGGATTATCTCCCCCAACACCCCGCGCCCAAACTATTTTAAAATCTAATTGATGCTCCGCTATTTTTAATGCAATCTTCAAAACTTGTACGTCACGCGAAATTACTAACAAAAAAAAACGACGCGCATTGATGTTGTGTTAAAAAGCGACGACATATTTATTAATAAAAATTGATTATGAAAGAGGGGGAAGAGTATATTCAAGCGGCAACATTTGGCTTATTGACTCTTACAGTAGGGGCTTTTCTTGCTTTCTTGACGGGTTCGACGTTCTCAGCTGCAACGCGTTTCATGGCCTTCTTGACTGGAGCAGATTTCTTGACTGGAGCGACTTTTTTAAGGCTCTTCTCATCTGTTACTTTCTTGACATTAGTAGTTTTCTTTGCAGATGCAGTGGAGGTCTTTTTTTCGGGTTTGACCAACTTGATTGTACCAGAAATGCCTTGATATGAACTTTTTTTAATTAAGGGCTCCCTGATATTTATACATGATTTTTACCTTTGGGAATGGCAAATATGCCTTTTTCTACGCCGCGTCGTATGGCTGCAGAGATTTGCGCATCAAAGTGGGTACCCCCAGTCAATCCATAGTTTGCAAGAATGTACTTTTTGATGGCTGGACGAGAGCTACCATTACGTTCCTTTAATGAAGATATGGCACCTATTTTTATAGAATGTTATCAAACCATGAGTGAATATTTTATGTTTTGGTTTTTAATTTACCGCTTATCATTTGTTGATACTATGGACGGATACAAATATACGATGAATATGAAGATCGATGATAAGAATAATGAAGGTAACTTACGGTAGCATGATTCTTCTTGGAAGTTACTTTCGTTTCAGCCATTTAATAATTATATAGTTTATTTTTTTAAACAAGGGAGAGAGAAAAGGAAAGAAATGAGAGAGATAGAAAATAATAAGGGCCATATCACTTTATTTTTTCAGGTATTTTTTTTTTTTTCAGAAAAACTACCCAATCAAAACAAAATGTAAAAATAATAGTTAAATTAATGCATCGACAGAATTTGGGAAGCAGAATCCGTGTTTCTTCTTCTTCGGTCTTCATTGAGATATTCTTGATACGAGAGCCTTGTGGATGAACTCCAACCTTCAAAAGGCTCTACTTGAACCCTATCCAAATTGGGCATACGTCTAGACTCCAAATCCATCGCAATGTTCGATCCAGAAGCTATTTTATCAATCCATAGACTTACAGACGCATTGGATTGTGCTTTTATCAGAAGCTGTGGCCCATCCAGAGTGATGATTCGGAATACATGATCCTTCTTGGTATAATCCCAAGCTACTTCGGCTTTTATATTGGCTAAGGAGAGATTATATAATAAACTGTATTTCAACGGCTCATAATATGATGCTAATGTGGCAAAATAATGGTATCCACCGGCTGATGGTGTATTCGTTGGTTTGACTTGATATACTTTTAGCATTGTCCCTACTAACTCCAAGTAGACATCTTTCCATATCCTACGACGAGGTTTGTTTCCTGGTGTCTCATATTCTACCTTTGCTTCTACCTTGCCCATTTTTTGAACAGTACATGTATACTTTGGTAGCTTTTCCTTGACCTCATTTACAGATCGAACACAACCTTCGGTATAGGAATGACGTCTGGGTTTGTCATCAATCGAGTCACGATAACTAGGCGGTAATGAGGGTAAGGAATGACGATGGACTCTTTCATCATGGTTAGGCTTTTTAATGATTGAATTGGGCCATGCTTGTTCGCCTTCTTCTTCCTCACGGTATCGTAGTGAGTATCCGTAATCGCTACTACTACTACTAATACTGTCACTATCATCAATTAAAGAAGGAGTAGTGATAGACAAGTGAAGACCATCTGACGTAGGTGTTAAAGGTACAATGGGATCCTCTTGTCCAGCTTTATGGATATTTGATGAATATGAGGTGCTGCGCATGGATCTTGCACATACAGAGAGTTTTCGACGATCTTTTTCTTTGCGAATACCAAACTGCATAAAATCCTTGTCCTCTGTCATTTGCATAAAACGATCCAAGTCGACTCCTTCCAGATGTGGACTGTATCGTATTAATTTGAGTTGGTCCAAAATTTCATCTTTATTTTAAACTGCGTTAAATGTCATATAGAGATGGCTAAAAAAAAAAAATGAATAGCTTACTGGTTGTAGAGATAGTTCCGTAATTTGTGTCTTGAACGAAAATTATAGGGTGATTTTTTTGTGAGCGAAACATTTTATAATGAAGAAGAGAGAAAAAAAAGAGATGCTGATTATTTTTACTGCTTAGCTTATATGCGACACGCTGGAGATTTTTTATGATTGGACAAAATAAGATTTTTTTTTTCTAGCACAGAATTCCGTGAAAAACAGTTTTCTTTCCAGAAGGCATGAAATAATATTGCTTTGTGAAACTCTTCTCAAATACCAACATCGTAATTGGTTTATTCCTATTCCATGCATTCTTTTTTTACTGTGAAGTCTAAAGCGTATAAACATTTTTTTTTTTTTTTTTTTTTTTTTTGCTGGGATGGTGACTAGAGGGTTATTTTAAATTTCCACTACAAAGGGCGTCAGTTGATGGTCAAAAATCTACTAAACGCATAAACCCAACCAGTTCTTAATAATATTCATTCTTAAACTGCGCCAAAAGAAAAAAAAAGGTATATGCCATACATACTTTCTTGTTTACAAAATGCCCAGTGTACCTCCAATGGTTTTTGAACAAGAGTGGTCCGCCCCATGTCATATGATTTCCTAAAAAGGATCGCAGACTCATAGATAATCCAACAAGGTCATTACTTCCGTGTGAGCTTATTTAAATGCCTCATCGGCTCCATTGCCCTTTTTTTTTTTTTTGTGGTGTAATTTTTAGACTAGGTATATAGTAAGATAATGGGATCAGCGATAGATTGCCACGTAGTCGGGTTTTGAAGTATTAAAAAATACCAAAGTCTTGGATAAATCAAACTACATATACATAAAAAGGATGCTTATATCCTTACACACAATAAGTTAGTTTTGTAAAAAAGACAGTTTTAAAATAATGGCAATCAGCATAACAATTGTTCAGCCTTATAGTCCACTATATAAGTGGGCGTTAACATATTCAAAAATATCCGTATAATAGAGTTTGTACTGACGAATGATCCGCAGATACCCTCATCTCATTGATATATTACGCTTCTTATTCCTGCTTTTTTTGCATGCGTTGTCTAACATTGTTATACTCCATCACAAACGCCACTTAGCTCTAACCCATCCTTGAGTTGCCGCGATATATGCAACCGCCAGACCAAAAGTTCCCGGATAAAAAGCATGCGGATTAGGCTCACTTGTATGATTATCTTCATCACCCTGCTTCGTTCGTTGTAATAATGGTTGATCGGTGGCCACACAACCGCATAAATGACAGATAACACCAGTATCCCCATAAAGAGCCGCACTTGACACATCAATGCGTAATATTTCGCTTGACTAAAAAAACTGATTAAGCCGTTGTTTGACTATAATTAATCTAGCAGTTGATGGCTAGGTGTTTTTTTTAAAAGCAAGGCATTTAAATGGGCCTACAAACAAGTTAGACAAGATTCAGGTATGTCTCTTTGATATTCCTGCTAAACCTGTGCAATTATGTTAGCTAAGACCCGATGCTTAAGATGCCCCCTATTAATAATTCATCAATGTCTACCCTTTCTTTTTCATTGATGGTTTATTCAAAAGATGAAAGCTAATCGACAAAGGTTATTCTCTTGTTTTTAGCCATAACTGCGTCGGACTAGACCGGACCGGACCCAGAAAATAGCGTATTCCTACACAATTTTTTCTGATGAAGAAGGCGAGTGTATCT
The DNA here is from genome assembly GCA_016758985.1 of Mucor saturninus. Lineage (NCBI taxonomy): Eukaryota > Fungi > Mucoromycota > Mucoromycetes > Mucorales > Mucoraceae > Mucor > Mucor saturninus. Next base: position 4,469 of record JAEPRD010000257.1, on the reverse strand, counting down.
CTCTTTTACTTTTATACTCAAATCAAGCAAATATGAGCAACTTTTCTTTCCGTGGTATTCTTGAAGGTAATAGGGAAAGATATGGACTGGATGTTTAGGGCAGGCTTTTATTAACACAGTGTGATTTTTTTTTTAACAGGACATACTGGCTGGGGTAAAATATAATTGCAAACAAAAGACATAATGGACCTGAATGTTGACATTTTTATATATGATTGAAAAAAAAAAGTTACTGCCATCGTTACTTCCTCCGAAGTTCCTGACATGGTCATTTCTGCCTCTCGTGGTATGTTGTTTAAAGTTTAATTGGGTTGACAGCATGGCTAACTCTTGTGACAATAGATAAGTCTATCATTGTTTGGAATATTACAAGGTTTGGGGATAGAGCAGATATATATGTATAGATGATACTAATCATGTTTTGACAGGTAAACCATTTATTATAAAAATTTAGATATTTCTTTTCTTGTTGGTTTGATGTGGGGGAACGATAAAAGGGGAATCATTGGCTTTATATCCTTTTTTTGTAAAAAGAAAGGGGAGAGAATACATCTACAATAGTTAAAGTGAATGTCGAATTTTGTTTGCAAAAATGAAATTATACTCACGATTGCCCGACTAAATAGGGATGAAATTAACTACGGTGTTCCTCGTAAAAGCTTAATTGGTCACAACCATATTGTTTCTGATTTGGCAGTTTCGTCCGATGGACAATTTGCTTTATCTGCTTCATGGGATCATACTTTACGTCTTTGGGATTTATCAACTGGTAAGACTACACGTCGTTTCGTGGGTCATACAAAGGATGTTTTGTCCGTCGCTTTTTCTGCTGACAACCGTCAAATCGTTTCTGGTTCGCGTGATAAGACCATCAAGTTATGGAACACTCTTGGTGAATGTAAATACGATATCACTCAGGATAACCATTCCGATTGGGTTTCATGTGTTCGTTTCTCTCCTAATCCCGCTGATCCTTTGATCGTATCTGCTGGCTGGGATAAACTTGTCAAGGTGTGGGATTTAGCAAAGATGAAGTTACGCACTAATTTCATTGGTCACAATGGCTATGTGAATACCGTTACCATTTCTCCTGATGGCTCTCTTTGTGCTTCTGCTGGTAAGGACGGTCAAGTCATGTTATGGGATTTGAACGAAGCCAAGCATCTTTACTCTCTTGATGCTGGTAAGGAAGTACATGCCTTAACTTTCTCTCCTAATCGCTACTGGCTTTGTGCTGCTGTCGGTTCTTCTGTCAAAATTTGGGATCTTGAAAACAAAACTCTTTTGGATGTCCTTACACCTGAATTCGTCAAGCTCTCTCAAAAGCAAGTCGATCCTGACTGTCTTTCTCTTGCTTGGTCTGCTGATGGTACCACTCTTTACTCTGGCCATTCTGATCACCTTATCCGTATCTGGCAAATTGTTCGTACTTTGTAATAAATCTATGATTTATTAGAATCATATCTAAGAATTTGTTACATCACTTTGGAAGCAATATAGCGACTTGTGGGATACAGGGCTAAAAAGTAAAGGCTAGATATGGTCTTCCATTTTTATTATTGTATGTTTTTAAATGGGGATTCTGTCAAAGAAGACGCCTGGACAAGGAAATCATGAGGACGAGAAAAAAAAAATATGGAAGCATTTTTATTATTTGTAGTCATTTGATGGAGCAGGCATAGGGAATGGTATATGATGTAGATATGTTGCCATATTCATGGGTAATGCATGTGTGCAATGTAAGCTGTTGTACTATAAGTTGATGACAGCCACGTTGTGTTTAAGCCGGTACAGAAGAGCCTACTATTTTAAAATGACTTGGCGAAGGCACTACACTGGACGATGGTTGAATATATAATGAAAAACAATCAATAACTTGTAGGGCATTAAACCAAAAGACCATCTATAGCCAAAGTGTACACCTGTGTTTAGCACCCGTGCTGACGAGCTGGCGTTTATAATAATATATGGTCCGTGCACGTTCTGCTGTGTGCGAATGTTTAGCATTTGTCAAGGACGATTAATATTACTTTTAAGATGTTTTGGCTTACCTTTTTTGGAAGAATAAGACGGGCGCGTATAATGAACCTTTAGAGATGAGGATATCGATACACTAGAAATATGGTTCCCTATATCATTCTATTGTTTTTCGTTCTGTTTTATATATTACCAGAAGAAACGAGTAAAAAATTAAGATCACCATGGTTGCTTTGGGGGATATGTCTACATCGATGACGCCTTTTAGCCGATAGCTCTACACTGATCTCTAATCCGTTCTACTAGTGCAATGTCAGTATTGCAATGAAGTTTTCTGTGTGTGTGTGTGTGTGTGTGTGTGTGTGTGTGTGTGTGTGTGTGTGTGTGTGTGTGTGTGTGTGTGTGCTACTACCACATTCTTGAAGCTAATGCTTCTCTTATACAGGGTGATGTTTAAAAATTTGCTTGGAACCCTTTTCTATATTTCTGTCAGTTACTTTTGTAATCAATTTTAGAAAATGAACAAACCATACAAGATCTGTAGTTGATCTGTTTAGAGGCCGAAAAAAAAACGTGTATATAAGTAAAGAGTACTCTTCAGCGAGGTGTTTAACATGGGTATTTTAATACGCAAACAACTCTTATTTATAACAAAGATTGCGTTCACAGACCTACAACTGCAAACAGACAACCGAATTTGTTAAAAGCATTTTCTTTTTACAAAATAAAATAAAAAAAGCTACCGTCAAAGAAATACCACTATGGCGGATTTTTTGTTTGAATCTAATAAATTTGTTCGTAAAACGTACAATAGTTGGTGGTTTTGCAACCACATTTGTTCGAATTGTCACCTACTGTTTTTTTCTACGGGTGTCTTAGAGACAGCCAAGGTGCGCGTAGTCGTAATGTTGGATTATGATACTTTAATAGATACCAAGAGGTCAAATAAACTATCGTCTTGAACTAGATACAACTTAACATAACCAGCATATGGTAAACCAGTATGTGTGTGTCATAGCTTACTTTGAGCTTCTCATTTGGCTTTTATCTTAATAATTCTGGGTAAGATCAAGATCAAACGAGCTTAAAGGCGAAAGAGCGATGATAGAATTATCAAAACAAGTATGAATCATTTAATATGCATTTATTCATACTTATCACATTGTTTTTGATTGTATATTCTTGTTTCCAGGTCTAAATGACAGCCAAATCACATATCTTACGTTGTGACCTCGTGCACTTTGGCTGTCCCTAAGAAAAGCGATAAAATTTCCCAGTTTCTTTTAAAGACAGAGCCACTGCTGCGATGGTAATGGTAGAAGTTCCAAGTCTGAAAGGAAATTTAGAAAAGAGATCGGAAATAAATGGAAATCATTTAATTATTGCAACAACAAAAGAAACTGCAAGCAGAGAGCTTTGATACACCTGTCTGTGTTAATTAAAGACAGAAGCGTCAGAAACGGAATGTGTGGTATTTGACAAAATAGTACGGTAAATTAATGAGATAAAACGTATATTTTTATTTAGGTAAAAATAGACTAAAAAGAACTCTGCTGCGATGAAATAATTGATCCTTTTTATATTGAACAACGTCTCCTGGTAGTTGTGTTGAGTCAACCTTTCTGGTGTTGTAATAAATCTATACTCAGTTTCCCGCCTTACATTAAATGAATTCTACCCGTTAGAATTGATTTCAAGTAACGTCGCCCTGGATCAACCGATCTGGGACACTCTTATTGTTCTGTTTAAAATACAGAATACCAGTAAGATATCGTGTAACGGTAGCTTGTTAAAAGATGCATAAGGTTTTTATGTTTATTTGGCTGCGGTAGAACATGTAGTCATGTCTGATCATTTATCCATTCTGTTGATTATTTTTATCTAAGACATGGTTAAATATGTGATCCTATATATAGAACACCTTATCGATGTTTGTATATTTAGTTGTAGAAAATAGGCATCCAAATATTCCATGCACTACTTCTCTTATACACTTACAGTCGTATAAGTTGTGTTTATCAATATATAAGTGAATGAACCATTTATAGAAATAGCTGTTCTATTCTCTCTATGGGTAGCTAAGCCATTGAGAGAACTATTAATATTAAGTTTCTCTTTCTTATAATTCTTGGTTTGATCGGAGAAGCTTCTCTTCCCGATCGGTGATATCGTAACTCAGTAGTATAGCATTTTGTATCGAACTGTTATTCGTATATCGTGTTTAGGCCAATCATACAATCTTTAATATAGAAGTATGTACTCGTAGTAGGAGAAGTTGTATAGCAGTATAATACAAGCGTATGCTGGTATGCAACATCAAAGGTTGTTTTAATTTCATAGTTTATTCATTTAAAAATTTGCTTAATTTGTTTTGCATGGAGAACAAAAATCAAAGTAAAACCAAAAGTGATACTGTTAGAACTTGGTTACCACTTTATTTGGACGAAAAAATATAATTAAAAAACGTATTGATGGTCTATGAGAACAAACTA
>JAEPRD010000256.1:0-28672 GCA_016758985.1 Mucor saturninus | reverse complement strand
CTGTTCCATCTGTCACTTTGCCTGCTGCTACACTTCCTGATGGAAATGTTGTATCTAGCTTCACTGGACCTGGTGAATACACACTTGCTCCTGGTAATGTTGTGTCTGTTGCATCTGATGGTGTTGTTTCGTCCGTCCCTGCTGTTTCCAGTATTGCCTTACCTTCAGTCTCTTCGTTACCTCACATTGATCTTGGCAACGGAATCACTGTCAGCAGCTTCAAAGGACCTGGTACTTATACCTTAAGTCCTGGTAATGTTATCTCTGTTGGACCCTCTGGTGATTTCTCATTCATCACTGGTACTGGTGTCAATGGTATTAAGACTGGAAGTACATCTGTTCCATCTGTCACATTACCCGCTGCTACTCTTCCAAACGGAAATATTGTATCCAGCTTCACTGGACCTGGTCAATACACACTTGCTCCTGGTAATGTTGTATCTATTGCATCTGATGGTGTTGTTTCATCAGTACCTGCTGTTTCCAGTATTGCCTTACCTTCAGTCTCTTCGTTACCTCACATTGATCTTGGCAACGGAATCACTGTCAGCAGCTTCAAAGGACCTGGTACTTATACCTTAAGTCCTGGTAATGTTATCTCTGTTGGACCCTCTGGTGATTTCTCATTCATCACTGGTACTGGTGTCAATGGTATTAAGACTGGAAGTACATCTGTTCCATCTGTCACATTACCCGCTGCTACTCTTCCTAACGGAAATATTGTATCCAGCTTCACTGGACCTGGTCAATACACACTTGCTCCTGGTAATGTTGTATCTATTGCATCTGATGGTGTTGTTTCATCAGTACCTGCTGTTTCCAGTATTGCCTTACCTTCAGTCTCTTCGTTACCTCACATTGATCTTGGTAATGGAATCACTGTCAGCAGCTTCAAAGGACCTGGTACTTATACCTTAAGTCCTGGTAATGTTATCTCTGTTGGACCCTCTGGTGATTTCTCATTCATCACTGGTACTGGTGTCAATGGTATTAAGACTGGAAGTACATCTGTTCCATCTGTCACATTACCCGCTGCTACTCTTCCTAACGGAAATATTGTATCCAGTTTCACTGGTCCTGGTGAATACACACTTGCTCCTGGTAATGTTGTCTCAATTGGCTCCAACGGTGTTGTGTCATCTGTTACTTCAGCTCCTAGCATCGCCTTGCCTACAGCTTCTATTCCTGGCATTTCCAGTATTGGTTTACCCACTACATCATCTGTCACGGGTATTTCTAGCATTGCTTTACCCACTATTTCATCTGCACCTGGTGTTTCTAGTATTCCCTTCCCTGGTGTATCTAGTACGACCAAGTCAAGTATCTCTTTGCCCTCAGTATCTTCATTGCCTCACATTGATCTTGGTAATGGAATCACTGTCAGCAGCTTCAAAGGACCTGGTACTTATACCTTAAGTCCTGGTAATGTTATCTCTGTTGGATCCTCTGGTGATTTCTCATTCATCACTGGTACTGGTGTCAATGGTATTAAGACTGGAAGCACTTTTGTTCCATCTGTCACATTACCCGCTGCTACTCTTCCTAATGGAAATATTGTATCCAGCTTTACTGGACCTGGTGAATACACACTTGCTCCTGGTAATGTTGTATCTATTGCATCTGATGGTGTTGTTTCGTCCGTCCCTGCTGTTTCCAGTATTGCCTTACCTTCAGTCTCTTCGTTACCTCACATTGATCTTGGTAATGGAATCACTGTCAGCAGCTTCAAAGGACCTGGTACTTATACCTTAAGTCCTGGTAATGTTATCTCTGTTGGACCCTCTGGTGATTTCTCATTCATCACTGGTACTGGTGTCAATGGTATTAAGACTGGAAGTACATCTGTTCCATCTGTCACATTACCCGCTGCTACTCTTCCTAATGGAAATATTGTATCCAGCTTCACTGGTCCTGGTCAATACACACTTGCTCCTGGTAATGTTGTCTCAATTGGCTCCAACGGTGTTGTGTCATCTGTTACTTCAGCTCCTAGCATCGCCTTGCCTACAGCTTCTATTCCTGGCATTTCCAGTATTGGTTTACCCACTTCATCATCTGTCAAGGGTATTTCTAGCATTGCTTTACCCACTATTTCATCTGCACCTGGTGTTTCTAGTATTCCCTTCCCTGGTGTATCTAGTACGACCAAGTCAAGTATCTCTTTGCCCTCAGTATCTTCATTGCCTCACATTGATCTTGGCAACGGAATCACTGTCAGCAGCTTCAAAGGACCTGGTACTTATACCTTAAGTCCTGGTAATGTTATCTCTGTTGGACCCTCTGGTGATTTTTCATTCATCACTGGTACTGGTGTCAATGGTATTAAGACTGGAAGCACTTTTGTTCCATCTGTCACATTACCCGCTGCTACTCTTCCTAACGGAAATATTGTATCCAGCTTCACTGGACCTGGTCAATACACACTTGCTCCTGGTAATGTTGTATCTATTGCATCTGATGGTGTTGTTTCATCAGTACCTGCTGTTTCCAGTATTGCCTTACCTTCAGTCTCTTCGTTACCTCACATTGATCTTGGCAACGGAATCACTGTCAGCAGCTTCAAAGGACCTGGTACTTATACCTTAAGTCCTGGTAATGTTATCTCTGTTGGACCCTCTGGTGATTTCTCATTCATCACTGGTACTGGTGTCAATGGTATTAAGACTGGAAGTACATCTGTTCCATCTGTCACATTACCCGCTGCTACTCTTCCTAACGGAAATATTGTATCCAGTTTCACTGGACCTGGTCAATACACACTTGCTCCTGGTAATGTTGTCTCAATTGGCTCCAACGGTGTTGTGTCATCTGTTACTTCAGCTCCTAGCATCGCCTTGCCTACAGCTTCTATTCCTGGCATTTCCAGTATTGGTTTACCCACTACGTCTTCTGTCAAGGGTATTTCTAGCATTGGTTTACCCACTATTTCATCTGCACCTGGTATTTCTAGTATTGCGTTACCTGGTGTATCTAGTACGACAAAATCTATTATGTCTTTGCCTGCCGTATCGTCATTACCTCACATTAATCTAGGAAATGGTATCACGGTTAGTAGCTTCAAAGGACCTGGTACATATACATTAAGTCCCGGTAATGTTTTATCTGTTGGTCCCTCAGGTCAATTCTCATTCATTTCCGGTACTGGTGTGAATGGTATTAAGTTCGGTAGTACATCTATTCCTTCAGTCACATTGGCTACTGCTACGCTTCCTAACGGTGGTATGTTAACCGGTTATACTGGTCCTGGTGAATATACACTTTCTCCTGGAAACGTTGTTTCAATTGCGCCTAACGGTGTTGTCTCATCGGTTCCTGCTGTATCTAGTTTTGCTTTACCGTCGGTGTCCTCTTTGCCACATATTAATTTGGGTAATGGAATCACGGTTAGCAGCTTCAAAGGACCTGGTACTTATACATTAAGTCCCGGTAATGTTTTATCTGTTGGTCCCTCAGGTCAATTCTCATTCATTTCCGGTACTGGTGTGAATGGTATTAAGTTCGGTAGCACATCTATTCCTTCAGTCACATTGGCTACTGCTACTCTTCCTAATGGTGGTGTGTTGACAGCTTATACTGGAGCTGGACAATATACCCTTTCTCCTGGTAACGTTGTTTCCATTGCATCTGATGGTGTAATTTCTTCTGTAAAGTCATTGCCTAGTCTTGAATTGCCGTCTGTTTCGTCACTGCCCCATATGATCTCTTTCGGCTCAACTAGTAGTACGCAAGCTCCTGGTATCTTCACTATGAACCCTGGAAATACGCCGTCGAGTGCATCGTCTGGACAACTGTCCTTTGCACCCGTTTCTAGTAGTAGTAAGAAGGGGGGTAATATTTCTTTGGGCCCTGTATCTTCTGGAGTTTCAACAGGCTCAAGCCTTACCGGAAATTTCATGTCTAGTTTTACTAGCCCCGGACAGTACAGTTTCAATTCTGGAAGTGCTATTTCTTTTGCATCTAGTGGTGGAATCTCATCTATGTTATCGATTTCATCTATTCATGTTCTTTCGTCTGTTTCTACCACCTCATCGGCTAAAACATTCTCTAACATTGGATTAAGTGCTGCCCCTACCTTCTCAAACGTTGATATTGGTAATGGTAATACAATTACAAGCTATCATGGAGCTGGTTTATACACCTTAGGTCCTGGTAGAGTTGTTTCTGTCGCTCCCGATGGAAATTACGAATGGATCGGTGGTAAAATTGGTGGACAATCTACTACCAAGTTACCTGATGTTGATCTTGGCAATGGTAACACCATCACAAGTTACAATGGTCCTGGATTATATACATTAAGTCCTGGTAATGTTATATCGGTTGGTTCTGATGGAAGTTATCAATACATATCTGGCGACGAGTTCGGTGGTAAAGAGACTACAACGGATTTACCTGAAATCGATATCGGTAATGGAAACACTATTACAAACTACAACGGTGCTGGTATTTACACTGTCGGTCCTGGTCAAGTTGTGTCTGTTGATACTGATGGATCATATCACTTCATCGATGGTGGCGACAGCGGTATGGAGAATGGTGTATCAAAATTGCCCAATGTTGACCTCGGTAACGGTAATACAATTACAAGCTACAATGGTCCCGGTACATATACTTTAGGTCCTGGTAAGGTTGTATCTGTTGGCTCAGATGGTAGTTATCAATTCCTCTCTGATACTCAAGACGGTTCATCCAAATTACCTGATGTCGATCTTGGCGATGGAAATACAATTACAAGTTATAATGGTGCTGGTCTGTACACAGTAGGCTCCAACCAGGTTGTTACAGTAGGTACAGATGGTGATTATGAATATGTCTCCGGCAAGAATGATGCTTCTAGCTTACCCAATGTTGATATTGGTAATGGGGACACAATTACCAGTTACAATGGTGCTGGCTTGTATACTTTAGCCCCCGGTAGGGTTGTTTCTGTTCGATCTGACGGAAGTTATCAATTTGTATCTAGCAAACCTGACCTTCCCAATGTTGACATTGGAAATGGTAATACTATCTCAGGTTATAATGGCGCCGGTGTATATACCTTAAGACCTGGTCAAGTTGTATCCGTTGGTTCTGATGGCACATATCAATTTATTACAGGTGGTGATAGCGGTGTAGGCGATGAATTCTCCAAGTTACCTAATGTAGATATTGGAAATGGTAATACCCTTACTAGCTATAATGGTGCTGGTTTGTATACCTTGAGTCCTGGTAGAGTTGTATCTGTCGGTTCAGATGGTAGTTATGAATTCATTTCTGGATTCAGTATCGAAGGCCAATCTTCTGAGTTGCCTAATATTGATCTTGGAAATGGAGACACTATTAGCGGATATTACGGTCCTGGAACTTACACTTTAGGTTCTGGTAAGGTCGCTTCCGTTGGTTCTGATGGCTCTTATCAATTCTTAACTGGTTCAAACAACCTAGCAAGTATCCCTGCAGAGACTGATTTGCCAGAAATTGATATTGGTAATGGTAACACTATTACAAATTATAATGGCGCTGGTATTTACACTGTCGGTCCTGGCCAAGTTGTGTCTGTTGGTACTGATGGATCGTATCACTTCATTGATGGTGGCGACAGCGGTATGGAGAATGGTGTATCAAAGTTGCCCAATGTTGACCTCGGTAACGGTAATACAATTACAAGCTACAATGGTCCCGGTACATATACTTTAGGTCCTGGTAAGGTTGTATCTGTTGGCTCAAATGGTGATTATCAATTTATCTCTGACAGCCAAGACGGTGCTTCCAAATTACCTGATGTTGATCTTGGTGATGGAAATACAATTAGTGGATATAAAGGCGCTGGTTTATACACTGTTGGTTCAAACCAACTTGTTACAGTCGGATCGGATAGTAATTATCAGTATGTAACCAATGCTGGTATGTTCACCTTAGGTTCTGGTGAAGTAGTATCTGTTGGATCTGATGGTCGATTTAAGCTTGTGTCAGATTTTGGTGATGACGACGGTGATATGAAATTACCCAATATCGATCTTGGTGACGGTAACACTATCACTGGATATAACGGTCCTGGTTTGTACACATTGGCTCCTGGCAAGTTTGTTTCTGTCAGTCCTGATGGTAATTATGACTTGTTCTCTGATAACAGTGGTACGACCAGTTTCCCTGACGTTGACATCGGTGATGGTAACACTATTTCAGGTTACAATGGTGCTGGAATTTACACTTTGAGACCTGGACAAGTTGTATCAGTTGGATCTGATGGTACCTATCAATACATTACTGGTGGTGATAGTGGTGTAGGAGATAGTTTCTCTCAATTGCCAAATGTTGATCTTGGAGATGGTAATACTATTTCCAGCTACAAAGGTCCTGGTTCATACACTTTAGGTTCTGGTAAAGTCGTATCAGTGGGAACTGATGGTTCTTATCAATATGTTACTGGTGGTTTAAATGGCATTAACGGTGGTAGTTTCTCTATGCCTACTGGATTATCCGGTTCATCCAATGTTGATCTTGGTAATGGAAATACAATCACAAATTACCGTGGACCAGGTTCATATACTTTGTCTTCTGGTAAGGTTGTATCAGTCGGTTCTGATGGTTCATATCAATTCGTTACTGGCGGTTCCAACGGTATTAATGGTGGCAGTTTCTCTATGCCTACTGGCTCTTCCGGTTCATTCGGCTCATCCAACATTGATCTTGGTAATGGAAACACCATCACCAATTATCGTGGACCTGGTTCATACACTTTATCCTCTGGTCAAGTTGTATCTGTAGGCTCTGACGGCTCTTATCAATTTGTTAATGGTGGTTCCAACGGTATTAATAGCGTTTTTAACAGCATTAATGGTGGTTCCAACAACATTAATGGCGGTAGCTTCTCCATGCCTTCTGGCTCATCCGGCTCATCCAATATTGATCTAGGTAATGGAAACACAATCACTAATTATCGTGGACCTGGCTCGTACACTTTATCCTCTGGTAAAGTTGTGTCTGTAGATTCTAACGGATCTTACCAATTCGTTAATGGTGGTTCCAACAGTATTAATGGCGGTAGCTTCTCGATGCCTTCCGGTTCATTTGGCTCATCCAACATTGATCTTGGTAATGGAAACACCATCACCAATTATCGTGGACCTGGTTCATACACTTTATCCTCTGGTCAAGTTGTATCTGTAGGCTCTGACGGCTCTTATCAATTTGTTAATGGTGGTTCCAACGGTATTAATAGCGTTTTTAACAGCATTAATGGTGGTTCCAACAACATTAATGGCGGTAGCTTCTCCATGCCTTCTGGCTCATCCGGCTCATCCAATATTGATCTCGGTAATGGAAACACAATCACTAATTATCGTGGACCTGGCTCGTACACTTTATCCTCTGGTAAAGTTGTGTCTGTAGATTCTAACGGATCTTACCAATTCGTTAATGGTGGTTCCAACAGTATTAATGGCGGTAGCTTCTCGATGCCTTCCGGTTCATTTGGCTCATCCAACATTGATCTTGGTAATGGAAACACCATCACCAATTATCGTGGACCTGGTTCATACACTTTATCCTCTGGTCAAGTTGTATCTGTAAGCTCTGATGGCTCTTATCAGTTTGTTAATGGTGGTTCCAACAATATTAATGGTGGTAGCTTCTCTCTGCCTTCTGGATCATCTGGCTCATCCAATATTGATCTCGGTAATGGAAACACAATCACCAACTATCATGGACCTGGCTCATACACTTTATCTTCTGGTAAAGTTGTTTCAGTAGGTTTCGACGGATCTTACCAATTTGTCAATGGTGGTTCTAATGGTCTGAATGGCGGTAGCTTCTCCATGATTTCTGGATCTTCTGGATCCTCTAATGTTGATCTCGGTAATGGTAACACAATCACTAATTACCGTGGACCTGGCTCATACACTTTATCTTCTGGTCAAGTTGTATCAGTAAGTTCTGACGGCTCCTACCAATTTGTCAACGGAGGTTCTAGTGGATCTTCTGGATCTTCCGGCTCAAATATTGACCTTGGAAATGGTAATACAATCACCAACTACAATGGTCCCGGATCATATACTTTGTCTTCTGGTCAAGTCGTTTCAGTTGGCTCAGATGGATCTTATCAATTCGTTAATAGTGGTTCCAATGGCTCATCTGGCTCCAACGGTTCATCTGGTTCTAATGTTGATCTCGGTGATGGAAATACAATCAACAATTACAATGGACCTGGATCATATACTTTGTCTTCTGGTCAAGTTGTGTCAGTAGGATCTGATGGTTCTTACCAATATGTAAGTGGTAGCTCCAACGGTTCTTCTGGATCTTCCGGTTCTAATGTTGATCTTGGCAATGGAAACACCATCACCAATTACAACGGACCTGGAACATACACTTTATCTTCTGGTCAAGTCGTATCAGTCGGTTCTGATGGCTCTTATGAATTCGTAAATGGCGGTTCCAACGGCTCCAACGGCTCATCTGGTCAAAACATTGATCTCGGTAACGGTAATATAATCACCAACTACAGTGGTCCTGGATCATACACTTTATCGTCTGGTCAAGTTGTATCTGTAGGATCTGATGGTTCTTACGAATTTGTAAACGGTGGCTCCAACGGCTCCTCTGGTCAAAACATTGATCTCGGTAATGGCAATGTAATTACCAACTACAGTGGTCCTGGCTCATATACTTTATCATCCGGACAAGTCGTATCTGTAGGTCCTGACGGCTCATATGAGTTTGTTTTAGGTGCTGACGGTTCTCAAAATGACTCTTCTAATTCTGAGGATATTGATCTTGGTGACGGTTTTACCATTAAAGGATTCACTGGCCCTGGTTTATACACAGTCGGTCCTGGTAAAGTCGTTTCTGTAGGTGAAGATGGCTCATATGGATATGTTACTGGTCTGGATGCCAATAGTGCTTTCTTACAAACAGTATCAAATGTTGTCTCTCCCGCTGGCGCCGTTTTGCAAAATGTTGATCTCGGTAATGGCAATACAATCACAAGCTACAATGGTCCTGGCGTATACACTTTAGGTCCTGGTAAGGTTGTCTCTGTCGACTCTAATGGATCTTATCAATTTGTCAGTGGTGGATCCAGCGGTTCTTCTGGCTCAACTGTTGATCTTGGTAACGGTAACACAATTACCAATTATCACGGTGCTGGTACATACACTTTGACATCTGGCAAGGTCGTATCTATTGATTCAAATGGCTCTTATCAATTTGTTAGTGGTGGATCCAGTGGCTCATCTGGTTCTGGTTCTGTTGTAGACCTTGGTAATGGTAACACTATTACCAATTATCATGGTGCTGGTACATACACTTTGACATCTGGCAAGGTCGTATCTATTGATTCAAATGGCTCTTATCAATTTGTTAGTGGTGGATCCAGTGGCTCATCTGGTTCTGGTTCTGTTGTAGACCTTGGTAATGGTAACACTATTACCAATTATCATGGTGCCGGTACATACACTTTGACATCTGGCAAGGTTGTATCTATTGATTCAAATGGCTCTTATCAATTTGTTAGTGGTGGATCCAGTGGTTCATCTGGTTCTGGTTCTGTTGTAGACCTTGGTAATGGTAACACTATTACCAATTATCATGGTGCTGGTACATACACTTTGACATCTGGCAAGGTCGTATCTATTGATTCAAATGGCTCTTATCAATTTGTTAGTGGTGGATCCAGTGGCTCATCTGGTTCTGGTTCTGTTGTAGACCTTGGTAATGGTAACACTATTACCAATTATCATGGTGCCGGTACATACACTTTGACATCTGGCAAGGTTGTATCTATGGATTCAAATGGTTCTTATCAATTTGTTAACGGTGGATCCAGTGGTTCATCTGGTTCTGGTTCTGTTGTAGACCTTGGTAATGGTAACACTATTACAAACTACAATGGTGCTGGTACATACACTTTAACTTCTGGTAAAGTTGTATCCGTCGATTCCAACGGTTCCTACCAATTTGTTAATGGCGGATCCGGATCCGGTTCTGGTTCAACTGTAGATCTTGGTAATGGCCATACTATTACTAACTATCATGGTGCCGGTACTTACACCTTGACTTCTGGTCAAGTTGTATCTATGGATTCAAATGGTTCTTATCAATTTGTAAATGGTGGTTCCAATGGTTCTTCCGGTTCAGGTTCTACTGTTGATCTTGGTAACGGTAATACAATCACCAATTATCACGGTGCTGGTACATACACTTTGACATCTGGCAAGGTTGTATCTATGGATTCGAATGGCTCTTATCAATTTGTGAATGGCGGCTCGTCCGGTTCTGGTACAAAGGTGGATCTTGGTAACGGCAACACTATTACCAACTACAATGGTGCTGGCACATACACTTTAACTTCTGGTAAAGTTGTATCCGTCGATTCCAACGGTTCTTACCAATTTGTCAATGGTGGATCCGGTTCTGGTTCTGGTTCAACTGTAGATCTTGGTAACGGTAACACTATTACTAACTACAATGGTGCTGGTACATATACTTTAACCTCTGGTCAAGTTGTCTCTATTGATTCCAATGGCTCTTATCAATTTGTTAATGGTGGATCCAACGGCTCTTCCGGATCTGGTTCAATTGTGGACCTCGGTAACGGTAATACAATCACTAATTATCATGGTGCTGGTACATATACTTTAACCTCTGGTAAAGTCGTCTCCATGGATTCTCAGGGTACATACCACTTTATTGATTCCGGTGTTATTTCTGTTCGTACAGGTGCATCCGGATCAACCATTGCAAACTTAGGTAATGGTTACACTATCTCCAACTATCATGGTGCTGGCTTGTACACTTTAGGCTCCGGTCAAATTGTCTCAGTTGACTCTAATGGTGGATATCAATTTATCAATGGTGGTTCGTCTACTGTAGATCTCGGTAACGGTAATACTATTACTAATTACCACGGTGCTGGTACCTACACTTTAACCTCTGGTAAAGTTGTATCCATGGATTCAAATGGTTCTTATCAATTCATTAATGGTGGTTCATCTGGTTCCGGTACAAATGTAGATCTCGGAAATGGTAATACTATCATGAACTATAACGGTCCTGGTACATACACTTTAACTTCTGGTAAAATTGTTTCCGTCGATTCCAATGGTTCTTATCAATTTGTCAATGGTGGATCTAGCGGATCTTCTGGCTCAACTGTAGATCTTGGTAACGGTAACACAATCACCAATTATCATGGTGCTGGTACATACACTTTGACATCTGGCAAGATTGTATCTATGGATTCGAACGGTTCTTATCAATTTGTAAATGGTGGTTCTGGATCCGGTTCAACTGTTGACCTCGGTAACGGTAATACTGTAACCAACTACAATGGTGCTGGTACCTACACTTTAACTTCTGGAAAGGTTGTATCCATCGACTCCAATGGATCTTATCAATTTGTTAATGGCGGATCCAGCGGTTCTTCTGGAGCTGGTTCAACTGTAGACCTTGGTAACGGTAACACAGTTACTAATTATCATGGCTCTGGTACATATACTTTGACTTCTGGCCGCGTTGTTTCTATTGATTCCAATGGTTCTTACCAATTTGTTAACGGTGGTTCCTCTGGTTCTGGTTTATCAAGCATTACCCTTCCCAGGTTCTCTCCATTGCCTAACCTCAACCTTGCTAATGGAATTACACTCACAAGCTACAAAGGCCCTGGTACTTACACTTTGAGTCCTGGTAATGTTGTGTCTGTTAATCCTTCTGGTCAATTCTCCTTCATTTCTGGTAGCGGTGCCAACGGTGTTAAGAATGGTAGCGCAGCTCTTCCTTCTCTTACATTAGGTACTGCCACTCTTCCCAATGGAGGTGTTCTTACCAACTATGCTGGTCCTGGTCAATACACTATTGCTCCTGGTAGCGTTGTATACATTGACTCAAATGGTGGTGTTTCAACTATCAACCTTTCCAGCATGTCTCTTCCCCAGGCTCCTCAATTGCCTGAGCTTAACCTCGGTAGTGGAATTACACTCACAAGCTACAAAGGTCCTGGTACATACACTTTGAGTCCTGGTAATATTGTTACTGTCAATCCTTTCGGTCGTTTCTCTTTCCTTACTGGAAGTGGTCCCAATGGAGTTACTGGTGGTAATGTAGCCCTTCCTACTGTTAAATTAGGTACAGCAACTCTTCCTAGTGGAAATGTTCTTACCAATTATGCCGGTCCTGGACTATACACTCTTGCTCCTGGAAGTGTTATCTCAATTGGTTCTAATGGTGCGATTTCAACTATTCCTGCATCTACCATGTCTTTGCCTAAGTTGTCCTTATTGCCCAATGTCAATCTCGGAAGTGGAATTACTCTCAGTAGCTACAGAGGTCCTGGTACATACACTTTGAGTCCTGGTAATGTCTTGTCTGTTGGTCCTTCTGGTCAATACTCCTTCATTTCAGGTAGTGGTGCTAACGGTGAAAAGGGTGGTAATGTCAATCTTCCTTCTCTTTCATTAGCTACTGCAACTCTTCCCAACGGTGCTGTTCTTACCAACTATGCTGGACCTGGTCAATACACACTTTCCCCTGGAAACGTGATTTCAATTGATGCTAACGGTGTTGTTTCAAGCATTAACTTGTCTAGCATTTCTTTGCCCAAGTTCTCTCCATTGCCTAGCCTTAACCTTGCTAATGGTGTTACACTCACTAGCTATAAAGGTCCTGGTACTTATACTTTGAGTCCTGGTAATGTTGTGTCTGTCAATCCTTTCGGTCAATTCTCCTTCATCTCTGGTAATGCCAACGGTGTTACAAACGGAAATGTAAATCTTCCTGCTGTTACATTAGGTACTGCCACTCTCCCTGAAGGTGATGTTCTTACCAACTATGCTGGTCCTGGCCGTTACACTCTTGGTCCTGGTAAGGTTATCTCCATTGACTCTAATGGTGGTCTCTCTACTATCAACCTTTCAAGCATTTCTTTGCCCGCATTCTCTCCATTGCCTAGCCTTAACCTCGCTAATGGTGTTACACTCACTAGCTACAAAGGTCCCGGTACTTATACTTTGAGTCCTGGTAATGTTGTGTCTGTCAATCCTTTCGGTCAATTCTCCTTCATCTCTGGTAATGCCAACGGTGTTACAAACGGAAATGTAAATCTTCCTGCTGTTACATTAGGTACTGCCACTCTCCCTGAAGGTGATGTTCTTACCAACTATGCTGGTCCTGGCCGTTACACTCTTGGTCCTGGTAAGGTTATCTCCATTGACTCTAATGGTGGTCTCTCTACTATCAACCTTTCAAGCATTTCTTTGCCCGCATTCTCTCCATTGCCTAGCCTTAACCTCGCTAATGGTGTTACACTCACTAGCTACAAAGGTCCCGGTACTTATACTTTGAGTCCTGGTAATGTTGTGTCTGTCAATCCTTTCGGTCAATTCTCCTTCATCTCTGGTAATGCCAACGGTGTTACAAACGGAAATGTAAATCTTCCTGCTGTTACATTAGGTACTGCCACTCTCCCTGAAGGTGATGTTCTTACCAACTATGCTGGTCCTGGCCGTTATACTCTTGGTCCTGGTAAGGTTGTATCCATTGACTCTAATGGTGGTATCTCTACTATCAACCTTTCAAGCATCACAATGCCCAAGTTCTCTCCATTGCCCAACCTCAACCTTGCTAATGGTGTTTCACTCACTAGCTACAAAGGTCCTGGTACTTATACTTTGAGTCCTGGTAATGTTGTGTCTGTCAATCCTTTCGGTCAATTCTCCTTCATTTCTGGTAGTGCTAACGGTGTTACAAACGGAAATGTAAATCTTCCTGCTTATTCATTAGGCACTGCCACTCTTCCTGATGGAAATGTGCTTACCGATTTTGCTGGTCCCGGTCAATACACTGTTTCTCCTGGTAATGTTATCTCCATTAATCCAGATGGTGCTATTTCATCTGTCCAAGGTATCTCTAGTAATGTTTTCCCTGGAGGATCTTCATTCACTTTTGGTAACGGTGGTTCTTCCTTCCCCAGCAATGGTGGATCCTTCACTTTTGGTAACGGTGGCTCATCTTTCCCCAGCAATGGTGGATCTTCATTCACTTTCGGTAACGGTGGCTCATCTTTCCCCAGCAATGGTGGATCTTCATTCACTTTTGGTAACGGTGGTTCTTCCTTCCCCAGCAATGGTGGATCCTTCACTTTTGGTAACGGTGGCTCATCCTTCCCCAGCAATGGTGGATCCTTCACTTTTGGTAACGGTGGCTCATCCATCAGCTTCCCTAGCATCTCATTGCCCCGTGTCGATCTTCCTACTTTAGATTTGGGTGATGGTGTAAGTATTGGTAGTTACAAAGGACCTGGTGTTTACACTTTAAGTCCTGGTAATGTTGTTTCTGTCGGTGCAGGTGGATTATTCTCCTTCTTATCTGGTTCTGGATCCAACGGTGTAGTCGGTGGTCATCTCACTCTCCCCACTTTATCTTTACCTACTGTCAGTCTTGATGGCGGTGTTTCTCTTGAAGCTTTCACTGGTCCTGGTGTTTACACTTACAGTCCTGGTAACACCGTCTCCATTGATAGCAATGGTGGTGTCAACTGGTTACAAGGTGGTCCTTCCAAGCTTCCCAGCGGTGGATTTACTTTCCCTAGTTTGAATTTACCCAGTGTTACTTTACCTTCTTTGAATTTACCAACTCTCAATCTCGGTTCTGGTATTAGTGTTCCCAACTTCAGTGGACCTGGTATTTATACTGTCAGTCCTGGTAATGTTCTCTCTATCGGTCCTGATGGTGATTATTCTTATGTCTTGGGTAGCGGTTCTCTTGGTTCCAAGACAGGTCATATTAGTCTTCCTAGCATTAACTTACCTTCTCTCTCATTATCTGGTGGTATTACTCTCCCCAGTTTCAGTGGAGCCGGTGTTTACACTTTGAATGGTAATGTTCTCTCGATTAATTCTAAAGGTGGTTTCAGTTGGGTTCATGGTGGTCCCTCTACCCTTCCCGGTGGTGGCATCTCCCTTCCTTCTATCAACCTTTCTGGTGCTTTACCCACTCCCTCTGGAACTGTCATCAACGGTGTGAACTTTAAATTCCCTTTCGATGTTCCTGGTTTCACCGGTCCCGGTTTCTATAGTCTCAGCCCTGGTAACGTTGTCCAAGTCCGTCCTGACGGTACCTACAACTTCGTTTCAGGTGGTCCCCCAAGTGGAACTTCTGGAGGATTCACATTCCCTAGTATCTCTTTACCCAGTGTCTCTTTACCTTCTTTGAGTTTGGGTGGTGGTCTTAACATTGGTACCTATAAGGGTCCTGGAGTTTATACTTTAAGTCCCGGTAATGTCGTCTCTGTTGATGCTGGTGGATCTTTCTCATTCTTGACAGGTAGTGGTCCTAATGGTTCTGCTAGTGGATCTCTTACACTCCCTACTTTATCATTACCTTCTCTCAGTCTTGATGGTGGTATTTCTCTTGGTGGATTCAGCGGTCCTGGTGTCTATACTCATAGCCCTGGTAACGTTGTCTCCATTGATGCCAATGGTGGTGTTAACTGGTTACAAGGTGGTCCCAAGAAGCTTGCTGGTGGTGGATTTACATTCCCTGCTTTCACTTTACCCAGTATCACGTTACCTTCCTTGAACTTACCTACACTTAACCTCGGCGTTGGTATCAACCTCTCTGGTTTCAGTGGACCTGGTATTTATACTCTCAGTCCCGGTAATGTAATTTCTCTTGGTGCCAATGGTGATTACTCTTATGTCTTGGGTAGTGGATTATTCGGTGCAAAGAATGGTCATATCAACCTTCCTACCATTAGTTTGCCTTCCTTCACTTTAGCCGGTGGTATCACTGTTCCTAGCTATAGCGGAGCCGGTGTTTACACTGTCAATGGCAATGTTCTTTCAATCAACCCCAAGGGTGGTTTCAGCTGGATTAACGGTGGTCCTTCTACCCTTCCCGGTGGAGGAATTACCTTACCTTCCATTAACCTCTCTGGTGGTGCAACCCCCACAGGTACTCTTATCAATGGTGTTAACTTCAAGTTCCCCTTCAACATTCCCAACTTCAACGGTCCCGGTTTCTACGTAACCAGTCCTGGTAATGTTGTCCAAGTTCGCCCTGATGGTTCTTATAACTTTGTCTTTGGTGGTCCCGCTGGAAGTTCATCTGCTAATCTCTCTGCTGGCTTCTCGTTCCCTAGTATCACTTTACCCCAAATCAGTTTCCCTACTTTGAACTTAGGTGGTGGACTCAGTATTGGTAACTATAAAGGTCCTGGTGTTTACACTTTAGGTACTGGTAGAGTTGTATCCATTGCTGCTGGTGGTGGATTCTCTTTCCTCTCTGGTTTTGGTGCTAATGGTGCAATTGCTGGTGCTCTTACATTACCCACTTTGTCTTTACCTACCATCAGCCTTGATGGTGGTATTCATCTTGATGGTTTCACTGGTGCTGGTGTTTACACTTACAGTCCTGGAAATACTGTCTCGATTGATGGTAGTGGAGGTGTTAATTGGTTAAAGGGTGGTCCCATTCGTCTTCCTAGCGGTGGATTCACTTTCCCTGGTTTCAATTTACCCAGTATCACTTTACCTAGTTTGAACTTACCTTCTGTTAACCTCGGTATTGGTATTAACATCCCTACTTTTACTGGTGCTGGTATCTATACTGTCAGTCCTGGTAATGTTCTCTCCATGGCTGCCAACGGTGCATACACTTACCTTGCAGGTGGTGGTTTCCTCGGTGCACAAACTGGTAAGGTCACTCTTCCTTCTCTCAACTTGCCTTCCATCACATTATCTGGTGGCATCCAAGTTCCCAACTTTAGCGGTGCTGGTATTTATACTGTCAACGGTAATGTTCTCTCGATCAATGCTGGTGGTGGATTCAGCTGGATTCGTGGTGGTCCCTCTTCCCTTTCTGGTGGTGGATTCACTCTTCCCTCTATCAACCTCTCTGGTTCTTTACCCACCGGTACTGTCATGAACGGTGTTGAGTTCAAGTTCCCCTTCGACATTCCCAAGTTCAACGGACCTGGCTACTATAGTCTCAGTCCTGGTAATGTAGTTCGTGTTCGTGCTGATGGTACCTACAGCTTTGTATCCGGTGGTCCTCCAAGCGGATCTGGTAGTGGATTAAGCTTCAACTTCCCTAGTATTCGTTTGCCCAGCGTCAACTTACCTTCCTTGTCTCTTGGTGGTGGTATCAACGTTTCCGGTTATAAGGGTCCTGGTGTCTATACCTTAGACGCTAACAATGTCGTATCGATTCGTGGTGATGGTTCTTTCTCGTTCTTGATCGGTGGTAGTTCTAACGGTGGTGTCAGTGGACATATCTCTCTTCCTTATGTTTCCTTACCCAGTCTCAGTCTTGCTGGTGGTATTTCGCTTGCTAACTTCGGTGGTCCCGGTACATATACTTACAGTCCTGGTAATGTTGTGTCCGTTGACAGCAATGGTGGTATCAATTGGTTACAAGGTGGTCCTCAATTGGTTTCTGGTGGTGGTTTCGAATTCCCCAACCTCAATCTGCCCACGATCTCTTTACCCAGAGTTCAATTACCTCAGATCAGTGTTGGTAACGGATTGGGTTTCACTGGATATACTGGTAGTGGTATCTATACTTTGAATAATGGTAACATTATCTCTCTTGGTGGTAACGGTGAATACTCCTACATTTCCGGTAGCGGTTCATTTGGTGCCTTGACCGGTAGTCTTAACCTCCCTCAACTTAACCTCCCCACTCTCAGTTTATCCGGCGGTATCTCTGTACCTAAATTCAGTGGTGCTGGTCTTTACACTGTCAGTCCTGGTAATATTCTTTCCATTGGTGCTAGTGGTCAATACGACTGGCTTCAAGGTGGACCTCAAACCCAAGCTGGTGGTAGTATCTCTCTTCCCTCCGGTGGTTTCTCTAACCCTACCAAGTCCATTATCAATGGTGTCAAGTTTGATTTCCCCTTCAATGTTCCCAACTTTAGTGGACCTGGTTTCTATCTCCTCAGTCCCGGTAATATCCTTCAAGTTCGTGCTGATGGTTCCTTCAACTTTGTAGCTGGTGGTCCCCCTCATAAGGCCTCTGGTTACGGTATCTCTTTCCCTACCCTCAATTTGCCTCGTGTCAACTTGCCCAACTTGAATGTCGGTGGTGTCAGTCTTAGCAGCTATAAGGGTCCTGGTATTTATACCTTAGGCTCTGGTATTGTCTCTATTCGTGGTGATGGTGGTTTCTCTTTCTTGGCTGGTGGTGGAGCCAACGGTGCAGTCAGTGGTAGTCTCAGTCTTCCCACTGTTTCTTTGTCTACTCTCCCTCTCTATGCTGGTATCAGTCTTGATAATTTCGGTGGTCCCGGTGTTTACACTTACAGTCCTGGTAATGTTGTTTCCATTGATTCCAGAGGTTATATCGATTGGTTGGAAGGTGGTCCAGTCGAAGCTCCCGGTGGTGGATACAATTTCCCCGGTCCTAATTTGCCCAGTGTTGCTTTACCCCGTGTTTCTTTACCTTCCATTAACCTTGGTCTCGGTATTGATCTCACAAGCTACAGTGGTCCCGGTATCTATACTCTCGGCTCTGGTAACATCATCTCCCTCAACAGCGATGGTTCCTACAAGTATCTTCAAGGTAGCGGTTTCTTAGGTGCCTCCAGTGGCAACATCAACCTTCCTCGTCTTAACTTACCTACACTCACTTTATCCGGTGGTGTGTCTGTCCCTAGTTACAGTGGTCCTGGTATTTACACTGTCAGTCCTGGTAATATTCTTTCCATTGGTTCAAGTGGTCGTTACAGCTGGGTTCAAGGTGGTCCTCAAACCTTGGAGAACGGTGCTGTCACTCTTCCTACTGGTAATCTCGAAGCTACTTTCAGATACATTAACGGTGTTCGATTTGAATTCCCCTTCAATGTACCTAACTTTGATGGTCCTGGTTACTACAGTCTCAGCCCCGGTAATGTCATTCGTGTCAATGCCGATGGTTCTTGGAGGTTCGTCTTGGGTGGACCCAACAGTCTTCCTTCTCTTGGTGGTGGATTCAGACTTCCTACCTTCAGTATTAACTTGCCTACGCTTTCTTTCGCTAGCTTGTACTTACCTGGTAATGTCCCTATCGATCCTTACACTGGTCCCGGTCTTTACTCTGTTGGTTTCAACTCGCTTGTTTCGATTAGCGCTGATGGTCAATACAGCTACTTGCAAGGAAATGGTATGTTCGGTATCATTGCCGGTTCTGTCAGCTTGCCTACTTTAACTGGTCGTCTTCTTTCACTCCCTGGTGGCTTCAATATCCCCAACTACACTGGACCTGGTATCTATACTCCTAGTGCTGGTAACATTGTTTCCATTGGTGTCAACGGAGCTGTTTCTTGGTTACAAGGTGGTGCCGGTGCTTCTATCGGTGGATCTGGATCTGGTAGTGGCTCCATTGGTGGAGCACTTACCTTCCCCAACATTCAATTACCTACGATCTCTTTAGGTAATGCCAATGTTCCCTCCGGTGGTACTATTACATCTTACAGTGGAGCTGGTATTTATACTTTGAACGATAATACGATTATTGAAGTTGGTTCTGGTGGATCGTACTCTTACATCAAGGGTAGTGGTTTATTCGGTGTTCAACATGGTGTCTTGGTATTCCCACCTGCTGTGAACTTCCCTACCGTGTCTCTTCAGGGTGGTTTCAAGATCATGACTTATAAGGGTCCTGGTGTCTACACAGTTGGTACTGGTAATGTTGTATCGATTAGTCCCAGCGGTGGTGTGAGTTGGTTACAGGGAGGTCCTCGTTTGAAGGCCGCTAATGTGATTGATTCTGATCCTGCCCAATTCTCCAAGGAAAGTACACCTAGTTCTCAAGGATTCGTCTTGCCCTCTTTCTCTTTACCTTCTTTCTCCAAGCTCGCTGAGGCCTCTGTCAGTGTTACTAAGGAACATGTAAAGCGTGATAATCAAAACAACTTCTTTAAGAATGTTCTTTCCCTCTTCTAAAAAAAAAAAAATTTCTTTAATTTCCCCCCAAAAATTTCTTGTTTAAAAAAAAAAATTTCCTTCCCCTCTCCCAAAATCATCAAGATTTTCATAATAATAATTTAATAAAAAGATAAAGCTCTTTTGTGTATTAATCTCTCTCTTGTCTTTCGCTTGTTTAATTTTTTTTTTTTTTGCATGAAAAAAGCTAAAGAAAAAGTTTATGCCGAAGACCCTATTTCCTTTTTTGGATTTAATCATTTATGCCTTGTGATCTCACAAAGCCCATATAAAAGCATAAAGCTCATATAAAAACATAACAAGGTAATTGCACACATACACACACACAATTTTTTCTCTCCCATCAAACTATTTCTCTTGGTCCATCGGTGTTCGTGCCGCATCCAGCTCATTCACCACTCATAAAAAACACAAGGTAAATTCCCACTCTCTCTATAAAAAAAAACATACACACACACAATTTTTTATTTTCCTTAGACACACACAAAAAAATTACTCCTCCTGTTCCATCGCAGCTCTAGCTTCATCCAACTCATCCTGCATAATCTTTTTTCGTACAAGCGCAGCTCTCGCCAAATCCAACCGATTATACTTTTTAAACACAATCGCCAACCGTCGATCCATCTCCATACGTTTCTGAACATTAGCCAAATACGTCTCCATGTCCAACAATCCCGTTTGCACCTGAATCACAAGCATATTCATCTTGATCTCAATCGCTTGTTTACGATCCATCCATTCCTCTTTATTCTTTGCTCCACTCATCGCCGCATTCACCACACCCAGTTCATGCTCCATCACCATGTTCGACACAAGGTTATCCACACTCTCAAACTCCTCTTCCGCTCGCTCCAGTTCCTCGTCTACTTCCTCCTTTGGCTTTTTCATTTCGGCCTTGACAGACAATGGTTCTTCCGCACGTGAAACAGGAGGTGAAGTCATTGCTGGCGAACTCGTTTGGACCAAGGGGGAACTGCTCGTCACCAAGGGTGAACTGCTCGTCACCAAGGGTGAACTGCTCGTCACCAAGGGCGAACTGCTCGTCACCATGGGAGAATGAACGATAGAACTAGAAGAGGCAGCAGGCGAACTTGTCACCGACAGATTTTCCAGTTGTGGGGTCAAGGGTCCACCCACTGTCATGCGAGCGGCAGACAAATGCTGTGACACGGTACTACCAAACGCATCCAACACCAACCATCGTTCCGACCGTTTCACAATATCTTCGCCTGTCAATGGTTCTCTTAAATTCACTGCTATTTCAATCTTTCCTCCCGTCTTTTTTCGACTCGCATCCAAAATCTATCATGACAACAACTTATTTTTAGCATATCTACACACACACACACACACACACACACACACACACATTTGTTTTTTTTAAAAAAAAACACTTACGTCAAATACACCCGAGATAGACGATTTGGTTAATAAACGATCCATGGGAATCACCACTTTACCAATCGAGACAGGTCTTCGAAACATACCATAGGCGTATTTATTATGAAACACCTCCAGACATAACTTCTTACGACTGACATAACGCGTAAATAACCGGTTGGTACGACTGATCGGTATCTGTAAGCTGAAATCAAATTGTGGGTCTACACCCTGTAAGACAGGTGTCTCTCCTTTATTCATACTCGCTTGGGCTGTATTCTCCGGTGGCCAACCTCCAAAATCCCAGGTCACAAACGGCTCCAGATGCGCTATACCTAAGGTGGGTAAACTCGTACATCGTATAATGTTCAATTCCATCATGTTCTCCGGTACAGTGTCCAAGATGTTTTTATACGTGTAGTTCACTTGTTCATAATGTAAAGGGGGGATTTCATTTAGGCTTTTAAACGAGACCAAGTCCGTAGCAAAGGCAGATTCAAGTGCGAGGTAGGCATCACTTTCCTCCACCATCATTTTGCTTTTCTTCTTTTGTGCTGAAAAGCCGTTTTGGATGGCCAGGTTGTGGCATACGTTCATTTGGTACGTGAGTTGTGATTCGATCTGCTGCATGGAGTTACTGCTGCTGCCGTTGTTGCTTTTGGTGGTGGTGGTATCGGGCTGTCCCACAGCACGTATCTTACCGTCTCCCAAATTCATGTCCGGTGCAGAAGGAAGTCGAGGGATTTGAGTTGTCTGTCCGTTTTTGAGATCAATACCCATACGTAGCAGCTCCTTGGAGGTGCGGATCATTTGTTTAGCTACTGACAAATTGCCGATTTTCTTGTAATGTAGTGCAGCTTCCTTGTATTGCTTTTGTAAACGGATCACTTGGTTGAGCGCGTCTTGTATTTGTTGTAATTCGGCCGTGGATGGTTTCGGTGGCTCTACCACCACAGGTTGTTCCTCTACTGAGCGAGACTGTGGTGGCGGTGAGGGATCTCGCACTGCCGGTGGAGGTGAGGGATCTCTTACGGCGGGTGGAGGAGACAACTCTCTTTTGGCAGGTGGTGTAGGTGCTCTAGGATCGACGACCATCAATTGGGATAAATCCTGAAATTTTTGATGAAATAGTTTGGATTCACGTAACAATGCAACCGCCTTTTTTTTATCGCCTTCCTTCTTTGCTACCAGTGCGGATTTTTGATAGGCTTGTGCCTTTTCTTTCCAATACAGAGGATCGATTGATTCGTCCTCTTCTTCGTCGTCATGTGAACGGTCGTCATAATTGATGGGTGTGGGTAACTTTTTTTGTGGTATTTCGTCCTCGAGAGGAGGGGGACTAGAAGGGGAATCAAATAAATAATTGGCAGCTCTTTCAAGATCATCATCGAAACGTTGAAGAGCATCGACAGCTTGTTGTGTGGAAAAGCCCATATTGATTAATTCTGTGACTTTGGTAGATTCATGCGCGCCCGTATCTAACGCCGACAACTCATTCTAAACAAAAAATGGGGCGTGAGTGATGGCGTTTTTTTCAGAATAGAAAACCTTTTTTTTTTTTTTTTTTACCAGTAGATGAGGGTCGTTAAAATCACTTTCATCCAAATCGACCTCGATATCGTCTTCTCCTTGAGCTAAAGCTGCATATGAATCAATATCAATATTCATCTCTTGCGTGGGCTGTTTTTTTGTAGGTGTTTTTTTCTTTGCTGCGGCGGGGGTTGAAGAAGAGAGTTCCTGTAATTGCTTCTAAAAAAAAAAAAAGCATATGAGGGTTAGCCAAACAAAAAAGAGAGCCGTGTTTTTTTTTAGAAAAGAGTTACAAGTAAGTCTGGGTCATTCATGTCCAAGTCTTCATCCCCATCATCGTGTAAAGTAGCATTTAATAGTGCATCCAAGTCAAACTCCTTTGATGGCACTTGTCCCTTTCCAAACATTATTTGTCTTTTAAGAGAGATAAAGCAAAAAAAAGTCCGGTGAACAAACTAAAAAAAAAAAAAAAAGAGCGCTACGTGACTGTTGTAACTCCGGTCACAAGTGAAGTATTGTGTGTGTGAGAGGAGGGAAAAGGGAAAAATATTTTTCTTTTTACGATTAGATCATGTCAGAACCCATGAAGGAAGAGGTACCACCTACAACCAAGCCTGTTGAAAAAGAAGTGCCCACAGGTATAACTCAATTAAAGAAAGTAAAGGGTGACCCCCATGGTGTGTGCTAACAAAAGGAAAGAATAGGTCCTGTGGATAAGAGAATCTTTATTGGCGGTTTACATCCTACCGTCTCCGAGAAAGAAATTCAAGACCGGTTTAGTAAATTTGGCAAAGTCAATACAGTTCATGTTGCCAAAAACACCGCTGGTATGCTCTCTCTCTCTCTTACCTTACCTTGACATACTAAACACACCTTTCAAAAAAAAAAAAAAAAATATAGACGAATGCAGAGGCTTTGCTCACATGACGATTCACACCACACCCAAACAATGGGAATCCTGTAAAGTTCTCGTTCTGCATGTATATATACTATTTTCTATATCGTATTAACCCCCTCCCCCTCCCAAAAAAAAAAGGTCTGAGTGTCTACAATGGCGCTAAATGGAGAGGTCAGGAATTAAAGCTCGAGGAAGCCAAACCCGATTACCAAGTACGTTTTCAACAACGTCAAGAAAAGATTAAAGAGCAAGAAGAAAAGAAACGAAAGCGATTATTGAGATGGAACGACAGTGAAGGTTTTCATGCGAAAGATATGACTCCCGTGACAGATAACAATATGGGTACACGGAAAGGATGGAAACGGGGTCGTTATGGTCGTGCTATTGCCGTCATGCGTCTCAAGAAGAACGACGGTACCAAGGTAACCCTTATTTTATTATTTCCTCTTTTTTTTTTTGGACAGTGATTTTATTCTTGTTTAGTTTGTGTTTGAACCCACGCATTATAAAAATAATTTGGAAAAATTGTACAATATCGGTGTCCGCATGAAACCCGTGAGTCAACTCATCACCAAAGTCGAAGAAGATGACGATGACGAGGATGAAGAAGCACGTTGGCCCAAACTTCGTAGATTATCCAACGATGACCAAGAAGAAGAAGAGGAGGAGGAGGAAAGAGAGGATTACAAGATGACCGATGATGAAAAACGTCGATTTGCCATGGAAAAAATGTTTGCGGATCAACACGCTAAAAAGCAAATGATGCAAAAAGCACTTGCGGCAGCACAAGGGGATAAACAACACACCAGTTTCGAACAAGAGGAGGAAGAAAAGGTAGATGATGTCTTCCAGATGGATTTGGATAACGAAGAAAAACCTGTAGAAGCAAAGAAATGGATGTTTGATTCGGATGACGAGGAAGAGGAGGAGGAGGAATTCAACATTGAGATTAATCCTGTACTTGAAGGTGAAGCAGGTCGTAAACGTTTAGAACTTCAAAAGAAATTTAAGGGTGATGATCGATTTAAATTGGGTGAGGATTTTATTGACCCTGCTGAAAAGGAAGCACAAAAGAAGGAAGTGGGGGATGCTATCTCTCAAGAATTGGGTGCAGATAAAAGTCAGGCTATGGATGTCTTGAATGCTATGTTTGGTGAACGTAGAGTGGATCCTAAAGTACAACCTAGAAATACTGCTTGGACGAATCCTGCTCGTTTCGATCCGGATGCTGAGGATTCGTCACAATATCTTGCTGATAAACCTCAAAGAGAAGAAGAGGAAGAAGAAGAAGAGGAGTTTACGCCTAGAGTAGAAAGTGCTAAACCCATTGTGTCTACTGCAAAGCATTTCGAAGTCAGTACCAACTTGAAACCTCTCTTTGGAGATGCAGAAGAAGCACCCTTCACCTTATTCGGTGGTAACAACAACAGTACACCCGTGACAACCAAACCTTTGTTTGCACCTACTCTCAATAGTAAATCCGGCAAGGACTTTACTTCGAATTTCATTCCACAAAAACCCGAAGGACAAATCGGCTTGGGTGTCATGTTCTTTTTCCACTTGGACGACCCTTCCTTGATGAAAAAGTAAGTAGTGGAAGACGAAAGAAGAAGGTCATCTCTAACCCCATTTGTTTGTAGGAGTTGTTATTCGTATGATGCAGCAGGTATTTTCCAACAAAAATCCGATGAAAAGGACAGCTATGAATCGAAATGGAGAACACAACGACCCATCATTAAGGAAATCCTCAAAAAACGTCAAAAGAATGCCGTCAAAAATCAAAAAAAGAGATCCACTACACGCGACAGCAAGTAAAAAAATTGTGGAACTCATTGTACATTTTTTTTTTTATCCCCCTTACACACATATAAATAAAAATACTTTGGACAGCTTTTTGCTATTTAGCGTAAACAGAAGAGGAAGCAGATCTGGTAAGTCCCTAAAAGCCGATGGGATTAATCAAAAGTGACAAAAATGAATCCGATGAAGCGGATGTCGAGCATGATGCCTTTAATAAGAAGCAGTCGATTTGTTTAAAGAGGTGTTCAATAGCATCAAAAAGATGGAAATCTGCAAGGCTTTGCCTGAATTTCATGACGCTGAAGTTGACAGGGAATCACAAGTACAGTTGGTGCGATGACTTTTTGTTTATCGACAGGGAAGGTGTGTCTTTTGCAAAAAAAAAAAAAAAACGTGTGCTTTTTATAACGAAAGCAAAAATAATATTATTGGTAACCATGCGCCTCTCTCTCTTTTCTTATTGGCATATAAAAAAGGGGGATGTTGATTTTTGGACGCGAAAAGTTGCGGGGGGAGAACCAATGAGATCGTGTTTGTTTCATAAATACGCAAAAAAATATATACAAAGATGAGAGAGGCTATTTTTTGTTATTGTTACATTTCTTTTTTTGAATCATAATAAACAAAAAGGTTTCCCCTTCTTTTTACCCCCAAGAGAGCTTTTTTGACAGCAAAAAAAAGAAAAAAGAAAAATGGGATGATTGGATAGGTCAATGCATGTGATTGATTGGTGAAGGGACTCAGAAACGAGATGGGAAGATTGGTACGTTTATTGGCGGAGATCCAACTCAATGTGAATGGAGCCACTCCAAAAGGGGGATTATAAAAGGAAGACAACAACAGAGGATGAAGGGGGAAATAGGGGAAATAGAAGGGAGGAATAAAAAGGGGGAAAGGGCTTTTTTTCTTTTGTTGAAGGGGTGGTTTGATGAGAGAAAATAGATGACGTGAATGTCTCATTTTTTATAATACAAGTATGTATAATTTGTTGTTGAATCTCCGACATGTATTTTTTATCTGGGATTTTTTTTTTTCGTTTTAGTATCTTCTTTTCTTTTACCACGGTTTTTTTTTTTATATTCGAGGAACAACTTTTCCAAAAAAGAAAACAACGAGGCAAGTATAATGTTTGAAAAGAGGATAAACTATTTATTAATGAAAAGAATAGAAAGAAAACCCTTTATATAGCTTCCCAACCAAGAAAAAAAATACGATAAATTTTTTTTTTTCAGCCCAAAAAATGACTTCACACGAAACACGCACACATAACACAAGGACTAAATCTAGTGAACAAAATGATCTCAAGAAACTCAAGTCTAAATATTCTGCAAAACTACCTACTCTCAAAGTTCTATTCTCTGACTGGTCAGACGACGACCTTTTATTTGTTTTGGAAGAAGCTAATGGTGACCTGGATTTAACCATAGACAGAATTAGTGAAGGTAAAATTCTTTTTAGCCAAATAATTACAGACCGCTTACGAATACACTCCTGAATAGGACACGCTAATCAATGGGGTGAAGTAAAGACTAAAAAGTCAAAGAAAGAAGCACAAAAAGCAAAGGTGGCTAACCCATCCGTTTCTTCACATCAACAACAATCCACTACTACGAACACATACGCTCAACGTGATACTAAAATTACACCACAAAGATCATATAATGAACGAGTCACCTCTCGACCCGGCAAAGGTACCTTAAATATTTTCTCTCTTTCTCATCCTTCCTTATTTACCTTTCCTAATTAAAACCAGCACCAGTAAATTCTTCAGCTAGCCGTCGTACACAAAAGAGCTCTTCTTCTTCTTGGGGGGACAACAATAATAACAGACACGGAGACACTACTTCTTCTGCTGCCGCTGCCGCCGCCGCCGCCGCTGCTGCTGCTGCTGGGTCTTGGGCATCTATTGCTTCCTCCTCAAAACAAGAAGAATTACATAACGAGGAGTCTTGGACAACTGTAAATGAATCTAGTCCAAATGACGATTGGTCTCCTGCTCCTACACATAATACAACGAATGGTGACAACCATGACGACCAACCCAAGACCTGGGCCAGCCTTCTCAAGTAACGTACACATCGTACCTAATAACATC
Organism: Mucor saturninus; assembly: GCA_016758985.1. NCBI lineage: Eukaryota > Fungi > Mucoromycota > Mucoromycetes > Mucorales > Mucoraceae > Mucor > Mucor saturninus. The sequence continues at coordinate 1,074 of JAEPRD010000256.1, read as the reverse complement.
ACAACCTAGCTAACCCCCCCTTTCTTTATTAGGTCAAAGCCTAAACCTGAATCCGAACCTGTAACTAACACCACTGAAAATATAAATACATCCTCCTCATCGACTGAAAATACCACTACACCAACACTAAGCGAATGGGATGCACCCAATACCACCGAATGGTCCAACACAACAACCTCCGCTCCTACCACTACCACCACTTCCGCTCCCGCTCATGACGACGTGGCAGATGCATGGTCTGCTCCCATTACCACCACCACTACCACCACAGAAGCTCCTCCCGTCGAATCCGAATGGTCTACCGAAGAAGGAGATGCTCAAGAAGAAAAGGAAGAAACCACACCCATCACCACAAACCGTCTTATCAATCAAGAAGAATCCGTCGTCTTACCCGCTACCACCAATACCACCACCATTTCCTCCTTGGATGTCAAATTTGGTTCTTTAAATATGGATGAAGAACCCGCCGTTGAAGAAATGTAAGTTTTGTTATTCGCGAGAGTAATGGTTTTGTTAATATTCTTATCATTAGTGTCAAAGAAACCACTGTGGCTACTGCCATTGAACCCGTTGCTCAAGCTACTCCCGCTACCCCCAAAACCGTTCCCGCAGCTGCACCTGTTACACCTGTCACTGCTCCCTCTCCCGCTCCCGTTGCTGCACCTGTTGCTGCACCTGTTACCACGACACCTTCCCCACCTGCTGTGGCCACACCTGTTGCCGCTCCCGTGGCAACACCCGTTACACCTGTCACTGCTGCTATTCCCAGCACAACCACTACCACCACCACCACCACCAGTGCTACACCCGTTACCGAATCCTTCCAATCGTCATCTGCCTATCTTCATAAGCAACAACAACAACAGGAACCTACCTATCACGGACAGCATCATGGACAACCTATTCCTCATCATCAACAGAGTATTCCTCAACAACAACAGCAACAATCGATCTTTAATTGACAATACGCCTATTGTATATTTGACAGGTTTCACTTAAATGATTGATATTCAGCCAGCCCTGAATATGTATATAAAGAACCCAATTTATTGTATAATAAAGACATTAGTTTAT
>JAEPRD010000255.1:0-28734 GCA_016758985.1 Mucor saturninus | reverse complement strand
ATTTGCACTAGCCCCGGAATCAATTAATACGCTACATGGATGACCGTTAATAAGTATTCGATATAATGGTAATTTGTTAGGAGTAGAATTTGCATTTAACATGAATTCAACATCTTTTTGTATCATAACTTTATTTAGATTTAACGGTTGCACAAAGGAAGCCGATGATGGCAATACAGCATAAAGAGTAAAAGGCTCTTGAGAACACGGTTGAGAAGATTTATCTTTATTGTTAGATTTATCCATTATTGGCTGAGGGGCAGGGGTGGTATCAGGATGAGAAGAGGAATATGACTGTGGGCTATAGTCATAATGTTGTTGTTCATCATCATAATTATATTCTTCGTTGTAGTAAAAACCGTCGTTCATGTAATGGGCATCTTGACGGTTTTGCGGACAATTATATTGTAAATGTCGAACTTGATGACATTGATAGCATGATCGAGTTTCCTGTTCCTGGTATTGTTGATATCCGTTATATGATCCTCGAAATTGCCCCTGAGAAGAACCACGACCACGCAAATTACCACGAAATCCGCCTTGAAAATCACCACGGGAGAATCCACGACCACAAAATCCACCGCGAAATCCACCTCTCTGTCCTCCACCATAACCACCACGATAAACACCACGATGACCACCACGATTATTAAAGTTATTGTTGGTGCTGATGTAATTAATTATCTCACAAAGCGCTGAGAGATCCATCGGATCATCAATTGGTCGACTGGTGGGAGGTGTTATCTGGTTAGGCAAAAATGAGTATGTACCATGCTCATCACGAGCTGATTCAAATACATATGCAGCCTGGATAGCTTCATCCATTGTTGGGCATCTGTCCCCGCGATACAAATTGCGAATGTGAACACGTGCATCCTTACTTTTCAAATGTCTAATGAATTTAGATACCGCTTCGTCATCTGTCGTTGTAGGTATACCGAGTTTAAGAGTCTAGAAGTCCTGATTATATTGAGATATGGTAGTTGTTTGTCTCAATTCTTCTAAACGTTCTCGAAATACTAAGGCCGAATTTGTTGACTTAAAACCTGAAATGATTTTTGCGCGTAGGCTAGTCCAAGTAGTTGGTGCATCCCTATCATTTAATTCAAAGTTACGCAACCATACGGACGCAATGTCGCACATTAAAGTACGAGCAAACTTAAAAGTCTGTTCGTCATCTGAGAAATTCGAGAGATAAAGCAACGAATTAAGAATAAAAATAAAGAAATTTGACGAAGTAAAATTATCAAACTGCAAAAATAAACTAATGTCTTTATTATACAATAAATTGGGTTCTTTATATACATATTCAGGGCTGGCTGAATATCAATCATTTAAGTGAAACCTGTCAAATATACAATAGGCGTATTGTCAATTAAAGATCGAGCATCTCATGGTACCTTCGAGAATCTTGTTATTGACGAGCGATCATATCATTGGATTGTATTATCTGGAATAAATGTATGACTATTGTTTTCTATATATTGATGAGTAATCAATGCGTAGTAAATAGAGTGTAATAGCATGTATTTGATTTTAAGAGTAATGCAATAATGATTTATAGAAAGGTTAGCAAAGAAGAAAGAAAGAATTGATGATAGAGTTATATCTGTATATAAGCTCGATCATAACACGTCATCCCATTCTTTATAAGATTTGTAATCATTTAATCCCTTGATGAAATTATCGATAATGAAAGGATCTCTAGATTCATTGTATTTCATCGGTTTGTTGATAAGATCTATTTCCATATTATTATTTTGTTGTTGTTTTTGATTAGACGCATTGATTGCTCCAATTGCTTGAGCTATCCCTTCTTTAACCGCAAGTGCAATAGTGTTTGCTATAGATAACTCATTTGTATATTGATCAGTCATATTTGATGATTCTTGATTGTTATCACTATGGCGGATTTGTTGTTTGTTGTAAACAACTTTGTGGACAGAATCAATAACTGTTGTTGATTTTGTCAACAAACTTGTTGACCGTTTTTTTTTATAAAAAAGAATTGTTGCTGGCCAACAACTTTGATAAATTATTCAACAAGTGCTGATTGCAGATTTGTTTACCGATTCTGGTGTCACGATTTTTCTATTCTCAACCAGACGCTTGAGATTCATTCACGTCATTTTGTCCATGTTTATTTTTATGTTTATTTCAATTTCTATATTTCTTAAAGGTTACTCGCATTCCCCCATCTTCGAGTATAGCAATTCCCAAATAATGTGACGCTATATGACTGTGTAATAATTTTCAGCCATGGTGTATCGGACGAGGCCAACGTCACAAACGATATCTTTGAAGCGACTGTAGCAAAAGTAGGCTTAAAATAGGATAGTTTTGCAGAAAAAAAGTATAAAAAACAATAGGATCAATTAGAATTCTTGTCAGAGTTTATTGATGTTAAAGTTAACTAAAGATTTAGGAAGAGGAAAAATAAAGAGTATTTATAATAAATGGAATGGACGAAGCTGAGGATACTACTCTTAACAACTTGAGTATGCTATCAATAACAATATCTATATTGGAGAATTAGTGCTACGCATAGTCAATAGAGAAATAATAACAATAACATGTCTTAAGTTTGGACATTGGTGTTACAATACCGTGACACTTTAAAGTAGTGACCGTCTTTAATGAATTCCTTTTTTATGCCTGATCATGATTTAGCTATCATTTATCAGTGATGATGAGATATGAATTTATTATATGTATAATCTATATGTGTGATTTAGCACAGCGACAAACAACATTCTTATGTTGACCAGGGCGACGTAAGACTACTTTTGGCATGAGCCTGTTGTATTCTACCACGCCATATAATTCTACCACGCCATGTAATTCTACCACGCCATTTAATTCAGCCACATCAATTAAGATAAGAAAATCATTCACGCCATCAAATGTTGTCTTAAAAAAGAAGGTGTTGGAACCGACATAAAGTAGACTCGTAGTGGCTATAAAGGTTCAAATAAAATTGTCTGTACAACTAAATAATGACGATAAACAACCAATCTTACTTTAGGTGGGATGCAGCAAACAAAACATAGTTATTGCCTCTTCTGGGCTCGTTGATATGATCTTTGAAAAAGAGGAGATATTAGTGTTCGAACTTTTCGATCTTGAACCGATCTTGCGCCAGTTCGAACAAAGCTCGAACCGAGTTTTTGTACTCGAGTATGCACCACTTTTTTTTTATTCGAGCGAGCATCGACCGAAGCTCACTCGACTATAAAATTGTAAGTAGTCACTTTAAAATGAAGACAGTAAAAAGACGGGTGAAAGAATTTCCCTTGATAAAACTATTGGTTTTTTTTTTTTTTATTTTTTTTTTGGCAAATTTTCTGTGAAAACCTGACATGCTGTATATCACATCTTGATTTTAGTTATATCATTTTTGTATTTTATTTAAACTTCTTTTTCGATTAAAAATCTCTTTTTAAACGTAATTACCACTATTGTTTTTGTCAGCACTTTTTTGCGCCGTATGTGTACCATCAACTCGAGCGAGTTCGAGCTTTCGTTTATGCAACCGAGCCGAGCCCACAAAAATTCGAGCGAGTTCGATCTTCAAAAAATCACATTCGAGCGAGCTTCGACTGGAACACGATCGAAGCTCGCTCGAGAGTTTCGATCTTTATTCCGAACACTAGGAGATATACACAATATCATCAAACCAGGTCCGACGGCGCCATTGACTACACTATTACTTGTGTTAACAAGCTCGTGGGAACCGGAATATGTTCTGCGGTAGTATCGTTGTAAAGCGGAGATAAGTTGTCTATCTGATACACTAGATAGAATTCGGATTTTAGGTCACAAAACCAAATAAACCTGGCGTAAGCCCAATATTTATTTTTTACATTTTCTTCCTTTTTTTCTTCTTAAACTCACTTAAAAAAAATACTAAGAATATATGGTAACTTTATTTCCCAATGTAATATGTGTGTCTATTAACGATGCTGGTTTTGTTTTTGGCTTCAAGAGGACCATCTATTAATAACTCCAACGTGTTTCTAACACTCGCCTTTTTGCTTATATGTAAAGTACTCAACTTCCAATTTGAGGCGTGCTGTTTTGCGTTTTTGTAATCTACATAACTAACAACGCTTCTCATTCAAGTAGTCTAGGAGTAGCTTTTGCTCTTTATGTAGGCTGCTACTTTACACCTTTATCTCTTTTAAAAAAAGGAAGTGGTACTTTAGATAAAGCTGTAAGTTTCTTACATACTTCCTAAATCAAAAGACTAATGTGGACCACCTCTATTATTTCTCTAAATTAGAAAACTCTTTAGTTACAGATGTTATGGTATGTCTTTTGAACTTATACATCTTTTTAATAATCGCTCAAATATCTGTTTATCATTTTTTAGGACTAACGGTACGCCTGATTTATGATGTAGGGTCAAAGTAAGGTTGAGATTACTCTAAATTGCTTCTTTGTGTTTCTAATTCTGTTTTTTAGAGGATCAATACATTTATATGAGGCACTCTTTCTTGGTTTTATGTTTCTTTTGATGTCGGGTGCAAAAGACTGTAAACTTTATTAAATGTGTATTAGTGCCCTATTTATGGTTATGCCGTCTATAAGAACGAATGTTGAAAATGACTCTTTTCCTTAAAATCATTAAAGATATTTCTGCTTCTCAATAGCCATTGTACATTCAATAATAAAATCTGTTTAATAATTTATCATGTGTTTTATATAAAATGATGACTAGATGATAATAAAATCAAAAACCATTCGTTGATTTATACCGTTTCACGAAGGAAAATATGAAATAAGCGCAGCAACATTGGTTTGAAACACCAACAAAGTTGTTAGACTTTCCAACAAGTATTGTTCATAAATCAGACAAAGTTGTTGAAATGTTCAACAAGAATTGTTTGTAAGATCAACAAAGTTGTTGAAAGGTTCAACAAGACTTGTATGTAAAATCAACAAAGTTGTTAAATAGTTCAACAAGATTGTTTGTAAAACCAACAAATTTATTTGCAAAACCAACAAAGTTGCATCCAACAAAGTTGCATCCAACAAGTTTGTTGAAATAATCAACAAGTTTGTTGAAATAATCAACAAGACTTGTTGATTTTGTCAACAAACTTGTTGGTAAACAAATCGATGCCAGCTATTTCTCAAACAACTATTTGGCAGTAGCATTTGTTGATTTTGTCAACAAATTTGTTGGAATCGTCAACAACTTTTCCGCCATAGTGTATATTCTAAGTGCTGTTTCGATAATTCTTGGTTGTTATGTTCCAACTGTTGTTTCGATAATTTTTGGTTGTTATGTTCCAACTGTTGTTTCGATAATTCTAATATATATTTTCCAACAAACGGTTTGATTATTGAATTCCAATGCGCTTCTCTTTTCTCCGTTGATTTAATTCGTACGATAATGTCCTCTGCTTTTATAATTCTTAATTTATGGTAAGCAGCTTCAATTCTTTCCTCAATTTCAAATTTGTTTAAATTTTCTTGAGATTGTTCCAACATGAATTTCTTGTTATCGTTGATATTATTATTTCTATTATTATTTTTCCAAAACATTCTTGTTAATAAACTGGTGCTACCAATTGTCGAGGAACTATTGTTATGTAACGACCAAATATTTAGAAGATTATTTAGAAGATCAAAAGATAATTTTATTATATTTTAGTGAGCCGTATGTCGTACTATCTTTTGTACCACTTTTAATACTATAAATTAATCACAAATCCTAAAATATAATAAAGCATCTTTTATCTTCTATTCATTATTAAACAATAACTAAGAACGAACAAGACAATTGGTAGCACCAGCTCTGAAAAAGTTACGCTATTTTTTTTTAAAAAAAAAAGAAATAAGAAGAAAATAGTACGTGAATGTCATCATTGGAAAACATAGGAAATAAATTACAGAAGTATATAAGGCGAAGGTTCACCAGCTGTCTAACATTGTCGTAAGTTGCCGTGTAGGAGGGAGAGTAAAATGATTAAGTTATAACATAGACAGATTGTTATATGAGATTTAATAAAATTGGCTAAAATCACAGGCAGCAATTTATTGCACTCTATTAATCGGTACAAATAATAATTTTAAATCCTGTCAATATAATTCAATTTACAGTGTCTTAGATTATTGCCCTTGAGTGTGTATTGAGGCTTAAGATCATCTTAAGTGTGTTTGCAGTTTAGTATATTTTATAGCTATGGTAAATCTCAACTTGTATTTATGGACGTTTAAGCGTTAAATTACTATTTAATGGCTTAAACGTATATTGGCATTTTTTTGTATTGCACTGCTTATGTTTACATAGCTTTTTTTTTCAAATTCGACTGGTGGACTCCTTCTACATAAAGTATAAATCATTAAATTTTATCACTTAAAACATTACTATATAAACGTTACTATGAGTAGGCAAATCATTAGTATAGTTGCATTAGAGAATATTTTACTTCGTTTGTGATTTATATTGATGCCGGCAAAAAAATTGGAAGATGTTTTCAAAGTGTGAACGTATATAGCTGATTACTAAGTTGATTGCGAATAATTTGCTCATGAAGTAGATGGAAATTCTGTTTAAAACGCTAACTTTTTTTTTCGGCGTTTTACAAAGTTGGCATCCCTATTTAAACCAACATAGTCTTCAAGATATAAAATCCCTTTTAATACTGTTGTCCCTAATTTACGATTATCAATGTTATTGCGAATATTTATATAAATAACATGGCTTTGAATTGCATACGACATTACCAAACTTCAATACTGTTATTTCGAAATGTATTCCCGTTAGGCAAAGACGAGAAAAACAGAAATTCGGGAAGTTGCTTTACATATTGTTAAAAAAATGACGAGAGTTTTTACAAAATATCTGTCATAATTTCATAAACATACTTTGTTAAGAACGTTACTGTCTATTCACTTTACTTATTCCTTGTTAAGCTGGTGCATACAATGCGGACTTGCTACATTCGTTGTATAAGATTTACTCATCCCCAGATTAAACTTTTACAAGCATGCACATACAGGTACCGCAGAAATTGAGTTCATTAGCAGAACAAGTATTATTTTAATACCACCCACTGTAGCGGCATTTCAGGCTGCTATAAACAAAGATTTATTGACACTTTTCGACAGTGAATTACTGTTCCTATAAACCCTATCGAGTAATGGCCTAAAGTAAGCATAAAGCAAAACTATTTTATGACTTCAACAATTCTGGGTCATTGTAGCGAGTTTCCCTTTCTAATAGTGTGATGAATAATAAATTAGAAAGAATAAAGTTGTCACAAAAGCATCAGTTGCTTTGTCTTAATTATTTAGTAATCCGGTTCTCTCCAAAAATTAATATGATGTTCGATAATGACAACTATTACGAGCTATTGGCGCTTTGATTTTTAAGGATTAACCTACTATTCTTCAATTTTAATTAGTTGATCGCAATCGATTTGAACCAGGTGCAGTACTTGCACAAATTTAGGTGTGTTTTGCTAATTAAGGCTTGAGTGTTTTGTCGTCATGAGTTTTTTGCGAATTTTGGCTTAAGAGCTGAGTTTCCTGCTATCCGTGGTGTGTTAATTAGCTTTTAGACATTTATTTTTATTCTTTTGAAAGGAACTTTATCATATTTACTTCTAGGCCGCTAATTTTTTTTTCGGTAACGTAATTAAATTCTCGAAGTTTTTTGTTAGTTTGTTTCCCTTACGTATGTAATGTTATCCTGAGAAAAGTGCCAAAGAGACATTAATTCGAATTCTTTATTAGACATTAACGGGCACTTTAATAAGTTACTATGTTAACATAAGCCATATCAACAGTGACTATCTGTAGAATAAATTGTTAATTTCTGCTTCGTATCGTTGGATGTCCTAATTAACTATCACATGTTAAATTTCACCTGATAAGCAAAGACAACATTTTTGACCGCAGTAGCTGTTATAGAAGCCGTACGTATTATTATTATTTTAATTATGCAAAACATTGCAAGTTGTATATAGTTAGTATTATAGAATCCGTTCTACGTGTTGGTTTGTCTGGCAGGAATATTATTTTGAAATGCCAAAAAACTCAGTCTGACTATTATTCCTTCTATCTTAATGTATCAATTTATTATGTTGGTTTATATATTTTTATATGATAAAAAACAAACTGAAACAAGACTATAAGCTTATAAAAATTTGAAAGCTTAATTAAATAGAAGATATTTACTTATCAAATTTTGCTATAACAAGAGCTTTGTAGTTGGTGATTCCTGTTATTTGTTCCCCGTGGACAGGGTAGAAATGACTTAATTCGCTGAAAACTTGTTGAAGTTTCTACAAAGTTTTTTTTTACAGAAATTGAATCCACTGCAGAAGCATCAATGGTATCAAAAAAAGCCTGGTATATACTATCTAGATTAATAAGATTAATATAATACAATAATACTGTATTTAATCCGCATTGTTGCAAGTCCTGTACAATAAATTGTGTTCCTTTTTTTCTTTCTGATTTATATAATTCGGAACATTTTTTTGTTTTTGTTTTATTTTTATTGAAGATATGAACTTTAAAAACATTTCCTATGCTTGTTCTTCTTTGCAGTGTGATATAAATGGGTACACAAAATATTTCCATATATGTCGAGTTAACGAACGCATTTTTGATCTTTATATTAAGTTGAAACTTTAAATATATCTTTAAGAAAGCATCAATAAGACCTGGTAAAAGTTCCAGAGTATGTAAATCAAAACCTATTGATATATACCAAAAAATTGAAAATTGGTCGCCGTATATAGAAGGTATACAGATGACCATATACAGTGTCAAGCAAAACTGTTACAATGTTTTACAATTTTTTGGATTCTACGTTACTAAGCAAACCATCGATTGAGAAATAAAACACAAAATATATCATTGAAAAGCCTGCCTTTTTAGCTACAATACTATTCTTTTATTTTTAAAAATGGGAGTTATAAATGGATAAATCTATTACAATTAAAATCAATCGGTACATTGTAACAGTTTTGCACGGTTCAAGAAAATTGGATTTTTATTTGGAAACTTGTGTTTAATATTTCTTCCAGTTGCCTTTTGCTTTTATACACTGTTCAATACGTTTTGAAATGTTTTCAATAACCTTTTGACACTCTTCTTTCGTTATGACGTCCTACCAAACTTCGGTTACCGTTCATATAGCTCTTGAATACCCTTTACCAGTGTTTCGTACTCGTTCAATCTAATTTTTAATAGTCGCCACATATTTTCAATCCGATTGAGGTCAGGTGATTGTGGCGGCCAATCCATAACTTGATAATCTTGGGACTGAAGGTATGCTTAGGGTCATTGTCATGATGGAAAACAATTTGGCTACGTTTAAGCATCAACTCTCGGCACAAATAGTTGATCGTTTCATTTTGTTCATCTTCCAAAATGGTTTTATAAAGATGCTTGTCCATGTTTCCATCTATCTTACACAGCCACCCTGTGCTAAATCACACATATAGATTATACATATAATAAATTCATATCTCATCATCACTGATAAATGATAGCTAAATCATGATCAGGCATAAAAAAGGAATTCTCTAAAGACGGTCACTACTTTAAAGTGTCACGGTATTGTAACACCAATGTCCAAACTTAACACATGTTATTGTTATTATTTCTCTATTGACTATGCGTAGCACTAATTCTCCAATATAGATATTGTTATTGATAGCATACTCAAGTTGTTAAGAGTAGTATCCTCAGCCTCGTCCATTTCATTTATTATAAATACTCTTTATTTTTCCTCTTCCTAAATCTTTAGTTAACTTTAACATCAATAAACTCTGACAAGAATTCTAATTGATCCTATTGTTTTTTTATACTTTTTTTCTGCAAAACTATCCTATTTTAAGCCTACTTTTGCTACACACCCAGTTCCTGGGTATATAATAGCGCTCCATAACATAATGCTGCCACCGCCATGCTTGACACTCATCTTGACATGTTGAGGTTGAAGATGGGTACCGTCACGAACCCACGCCCAAACACGGCCATCGGAGTTGAAGCGGTTGATTTTTGTTTCATCTGACCATACGACGCGTTTCCAGTCTTCTAAGGTCCAATGTCGATGAGCTTTACACCATTCCAATCTCTTCTTGACATGTCGAGCATTAAGTAATGGCTTGCTTGGTTTAGGAATTGCCCCGAGACCACTACCCTTAAGAGCACGTTTGATTGTGTCTACACTAACTGTCTTGCTATGGTCGATTTCCAACTGTTTCTTAACCTTGGCAGCACTGTCCACCCGACCTTTAGTCACCAAACGGACACAATAGCGCTTGTCCGCGCCAGTGAGAACTTCTGGCCGTCCCCCCTTTCTCTTCTCCCAATCCAAACAGTGACGTTTTCCGACACGTGATACTGTCGCTGTACTTACACTGACGTGATCAGCCACCTGCTGTATTGTGGAACCACTATTAAGCATGGAAATGATCTTGTTTCTTTGAGACTCTTGTTTGGAGCGCATTTTATAATTATTATATCTGAGTTTCAATAAATATTATGGAAAAATATAAGAAACTTATAGTAATATGAAGAGAAGTAAAACAAGAACTTTTGGAATTTATTTTGACCAATTTATACGTTTGTACCAACTTGTGGTATCCAATTTTTCATAAAAAACTGAACCGTGCAAAACTGTTACAACGCACCGCTTTATTTCATTTATAACACAATCTATCTAATTTAAGCTCCGATCTTAGAACAAAAACTACCGGCTTGTAGCTGTTAAGCAAGGTTATTGAATGATATAATTTATGCTGCGATTTGTCTTGCAAAAGGGGTCGTAATAGCGTAATTTCCACGTAATTGTAAAACATTGTAATAGTTTTGCTTGACACTGTAACCCCCATATTCTTCATGCGGGTCCTGTGTCTACTCTTCTAAAATGAAAACCTTAATCAAAGCTCATGAGTATGATATTTGCAAAAATGTTTGTCAGCTCTTTGATATTACCAAAGATGAAAAAGTTTGCTCTGTTTGTAAAGAAAATAGATACGAAAGCGAGTTTCCTGGTTCCGCGTTAATTCCATATCAAACAATGAAGATGATGTCCGTTGGTAATCAGCTGTCTAAGCTTTTAAGTCATGAGGAAACACGACAAAAGCTACGCTACCGTCATGATCGCCAAGAAAATCCTGGAATCATTTCTGATTACTTTGATGGCGAGGACTACAAGGCTTTAAAAGCTGCCAACCTTTTTCAGTCTCCCGAAGATATTGCCCTGGTACTCTTTGTCGATGGATTTGTCAATCAGAAAAAATCGAAGCAAGAAATGACAATTGTGCATGTACTGATACTTAATTTTGACCCATCTATAAGGTAAGGTTAGCTCTACGTTTTCAGAAGCTATTATTGACATAAATAATAGGTATACAGATCAGTACATGTTTCAACTTGCCATTATTCCTGGTAAGCCTAAGGACTTAGATTCCTTTTTCTTACCGATTGTTGATGAGATTAAAAGCCTGGGTGAACATGGGTAGATTATTGAAAGATGGAATGGTGAGACGTTAAAAGCAAAAGTCCACTTAGTCATGGCGACTGGTGACATCCCTCAGGTAAAAAAAAGGAAAAAAAAAAAAAAGGAGTACAGTTGTATTTATACTCAGCAATATTTGCAGGTCACTAAATATATGCACCGTGGTGGGCACATGGCAACATATGGATGTAGAATTTGTTTAGTGGAGGGACAGAAGCGTGAGTGTACCGGTTACGGAATGTACTTCCAAAAGAGAGGCGCGTTTTGAGAACGGTTGATCACTTTGTGAACGGGGATAAGGTAAGTGCTGCTGTTAATAAAACAGAGGCAATAATTTAAAACACATTGATAGGAACACCACATTAAAAATGACAATATCTTCTCTGCGTTACCTTCCTTTTGTGGTTCCTCCTATTATGGTTTGGATGAGATGCATCTTCTTGGACAAGGGATTGGACGATTTATTTTTGATGTCATTGTCAAAGTCAACCAAAGCAACGACACCAGTTATTACAGCAAAAAAAAAGGCAATTTAACAAGGATGCGTACACGTTCAAGGTCTCTAAAAAACAACTTGAGCTTGTTGGAGATTGCATAACGAAGTCCAGGGCAAATTTTCCGGTCTCATTTCAAGGAAGTTGGGACAACCTTCTGAGCAAAATTGATGGGGCAAGAGCCATCGACTTTTTGGACTTCTTGTTGTATGTTGTACCAACACTGTTAGTTCCCTTATTTGAAAAAACATTCGTGAGAAAAGCATTGCTTTTGCTTTTTAGAGGTTGTGCAATTGCACTGCAGTGGGAGCCTACGGACTCCTTAATCCAGGAGATGGAAAGGTAGAACTGGATTTATTACATGTAGCCATGAACCTATTAAATTAACACTTCCCCTAGTTACTTCGAGAGTTGGTAAGTGTTTTTAGATCAGGAAATACTTAAAAAAACATATCCAACAGCATCTACAAACCCAATAATCACTACCTTTCCCATATTAGCTACATTGTACGAAAAGCATGATGTATGGGATCATATAGTGCAAGATCCATGGAAAGAACAATTGGCACATATTCTAAGTTGATTAAAAGCAAAGTAAACGCTGGAAAAAACGCTGGAAATATTGTTGAAAGACTGTCGATTCGTGGATATATCAATTTTGCATTAGACACAGTCAGTTTGTTGGATACAATCACAGCAACAAAATCATCACTGGACGATTTCATAGAACTGCCGCTCATAGCAATCCACAACCAAAATCCTCAGCTATGGAGCCCGTTCAATTTAATTTCTCAAGACATGGTCGAATCAGTCCCCACTGATACGTTTCTTCGAGAGCTCAAAATATACTATAGCCGTTCAACAACATCGCCTTTGTCGTATATCACAATCAATAACATGAACTTTAAAATTGCTGCTCGCGCACTTTTGTACAGCCATGTAATAACTTCGAAAACTTACCGTAGAATCCGATCGGAACATCGCCGTGGAAATCACTTTGAATTATTCAATGCAAGTTATAAATCGTAAGTATTTATAATTTCTTAAATATGTGTCGGTTACTTACCAATTATATGTAGCAAAACTTGCTGGTACATTGGGGCGGTGCTTTTTTACTTCGAGCACAACAATACCTCCGATCCTCAAAATTCACAATTCTTGGTTTTTGTTGAAGTAATGAAAGAACATTACGCTACCGAATATGACAATACCATACCGATGATAAAAATGAACAGCAATGGGGCAACAACAAGACATGCCGTGATCAACCTCAACGACGTCCAACATCAAGTAGGTTTGGTTCAGTTATCACTCAATTCACTTGAATATAAAGTTGTTGCCCCATACAAGATCTTCAACGAAAACGTAAAACAAAGTGCTGGACATCTAAAACACATTTAATTATTCTTCCACACCAACCCATGCTTTTTTTATCTCTTATCCGCACAAACTTTTTTTTTACATATATTCTTATCAATATCTGTTGTGATCGAGCTTATATACAGATATAACTCTATCATCAATTCTTTCTTTCTTCTTTGATAACCTTTCTATAAATCATTATTGCATTACTCTTAAAATCAAATACATGCTATTACACTCTATTTACTACGCATTGGTTACTCATCAATATATAGAAAATAATAGTCATACATTTATTCCAGATAATACAATCCAATGATATGATCGCTCGTCAATAACAAGATTCTCGAAGGTACCATGAGATGCTCGATCTTTAATTGACAATGTCGTATTTGGGTACGATTCACTTAAGAATAAATAAGCAAATCGTTTAAATAAATAAATTATGAAATAAAAAAACAACCTTCAATGTTGCATACCAGCATATACATGTATACTGCTATACAACTTCTCCTACCACGAGTAAATACTTCTATATTAAAGATTACATGATTGGCACAAACATGATATACGAATGACAGTTGGATACAGAACGCTATACCACTGAGTTACGATATCACCGATCGAGAAGAGAATCTTCTCAGATCAAATCAAGAATTATAAGAAAGAGAAACTTAATATTAATATTCTCTCAATGGCTTAGCTACCCATAGAGAGAATAGAACAGCTATTATTATAAATGGTTCATTTGCTTATATATTGATATAATTATACTGCTGATAAAGAGTATAAAGAAATAGTGTATGAATTAATGGATACCTATCTTCTACAACCAAATATACAAAATCTTGATAAGACATTCTATATTTGGGATCGTATTTTATGCATAACTGATCAACTATAACTATTATGTTCTACTGCCAATTACACTTGACAAACAAGTATGTATCTTTTAACAGTATCCGTTACACGATCTTACAAAGAAGTGTGCCACTGCACTAAGTACTTGTCAGAATACTCGTGTTCCCGTATCACACATCTGGGACAACGTTACCTTTAATCAATTCTAACGAGTAGAGTTCAGATAACACAAGATGGAAGACTAAAATATAGATTTATTCTAAAACCAGAAAGGTTGACTCATCATAAATCCAGGAGATGTTGGCAATATAAAAGGATCGATTATTTCATAGCAGCAGAGTTCCTTAGTCTATTTTTACCCTAATAAAAATATTCATTTATCTCATTATTTTTTTACGTGCCATTTTATCAAATTACCACAGACAATACGCCTATTGTATATTTGACAGGTTTCACTTAAATGATTGATATTCAGCCAGCCCTGAATATGTATATAAAGAACCCAATTTATTGTATAATAAAGACATTAGTTTATTTTTGCAGTTTGATAATTTTACTTCGTCAAATTTCTTTATTTTTATTCTTAATTCGTTGCTTTATCTCCCGAATTTCTCAGGTGGCCCATTCTATCGAATGTCATGTTGGAAATCGACCAAATCTGTCAACCAGAAAGTGTTTTCTCTCTTGAGGCCTCCGACTGCACTGGTGATACCACTCTCAACTGGCTTCTGCCATACCATCGACAACACGAAAATAGCATTGCTATCCCGCCACAAAAATCAACATTGTACTGGTACATGGACGAAAGTCCATAAACCATGTCTCTGAACATTTCCAACATTACGAATTTTTTTTTCCATCCACCTTTTTTTTTAAAAAAAAAAAAAAAAAAACAACAACAAACAAATCTCCGTCTCCGTAAAATTCCTGCAGATCATAGATCTGTCAATAGCACCTCAAACCTTAATTTTACATATTACATATTATATTTTAACATTCTACAGCGCTTATCGCCTCGACCCAAATGATTAGACACTTGCCCACCATAGCCCAGTCTTACTATCATATAATTAAATAAAATCTTTTGCCTACTCACATTGTATCAAAACTACTTGTGTGACCGAAGCCACGACACGACAATTTTGAGACAAAAAAGGAACCAAGAGCAAAAATTGATTTCTGCCAGACTTGAACTGGCGACCGTCTGCGTGTTAAGCAGACGTGATAACCGACTACACCAAGAAACCACCTTTCTTTTTGTCAAGCCAATGATTGTTGATGAACCAAATGTCTTGGAAAGTCACGTGACCCTTCGGACTAATTTAACCGAACCAATCAATGACATGGATATGGATATGCCGCTCGAGGTAGAATTACGGCTTAAGAAATCTAAAGCTCAAAAGAGAAGATTTGTACCCAATATCAATCAGGCCAATAGAAAACGACCAAAGAAGTAACACCACTTATTTATAAATATCACAACACTACTTCAGTATTTCGACAACCTGATACTTTATATTATTATCAACCTTTATATCTATCACCATACAATTATATATTATTATCACCATACATCACTATTACATTATCACGACACTTATTATTATTATCCATTACATTATTATCACATTCTCTATATCCTTCAAACTAGTATAAATAGCCCCTAGCTTTGTATCAAATAAACATCATCTTCTATTTTATATATTTAAGTACTTCTTTACTTATTAACTGATTAACCACTGAGAGTTGAATCTACACACACTACTTAACCTATTACAAGACTGATATTTTTGTCAAGCCGATGATTGTCAATGAACCAGATGCTTTGAAAAGTCACGTGACCATTCGGACTAATTTGACCGAACCAATCAATGACATGGATATGGATATGCCGCTCGAGGTAGAATTACGGCTTAAGAAATCTAAAGCTCAAAAGAGAAGATTTGTAGCCAATATCAATCAGGCCAATAGAAAACGACCAAAGAAGTAACACCACTTATTTATAAATATCACAACACTACTTCAGTATTTCGACAACCTGATTACTTTATATTATTATCAACCTTTATATCTATCACCATACAATTATATATTATTATCACCATACATCACTATTACATTATCACCATACATCACTATTACATTATCACGACACTTATTATTATTATCCATTACATTATTATCACATTCTCTATATCCTCCAAACTAGTATAAATAGCCCCTAGCTTTGTATCAAATAAACATTATCTTCTATTTTATATATTTAAGTACTTCTCTACTTATTAACTGATTAACCACTGAGGGTTGAATCTACACACACTACTTAACCTATTACAAGACTGATATTTTTGTCAAGCCTGTAAATATCGATGGATCTGATGTCTCAAAGAATTACGTGACTGTCCGGAACAGTCCGGTATCCGACCCGGACCTTGACATGGATATGCCTCTAGAAATCGAACTTAGGCTTAAGAAGACCAAGAACCAGAAAAGGAAATTCGTACCAGTCAAGAATAATCACATGAATAGGAAAAGGCCCAAGCCGAATAACACCACTTAAATGTAAATACATAACGCCACTTCGGATTCATCTATTCATATCAACAACCTGTTTATATTACTCATCATCATTACTATTATTATTACTATTATTACTATCACCATATCTTATTATTATATTTATCACATCACCTATATCTTTACATTTAGTATATATATCCCTTAACATTAGAACAATAAACCATTATCTTTTATTTTAGTATTAAATACTTATTTACCTATTCTCCCTTCTAATTAACCACGGAGAGTTTAATTAGAACTATATTGAAACTTACACTTTCACGTAAACATTTTTTCAAAAAGTTTTTATTGCATTTTTGAAAAGCCCTATATCTCCTTATTCTATATACAAAACCTCTTTTCTTGTTCTGTTAAATTACGCTCTCAACAGCCATATTAAACACACCAAAAACTTGAAAATCCCCCATTTTTTCTCATTTTTATTAATTAAGATGAGTAATGGAATTCCCATCGAGGTTCCCCCCTTACACAAAAAACCATCCCCATTAGGCCAAAAAGCACCCGCAAAAGGCGACACCTGCATGACTATCAGCACATCTAGCGCACAAAAAACTAAAAAAGATTTACAAAAAAACGCACAAAACACAAAAGATAACAAAAAAATTCAAAAAGATGCTGCTCCTACTCCCAAAACGGGTCAATCCCTCGCGCTCGTCCTAGCTCGCCCTAATATGCAACCCAGTGTTTCCTCTCCTGTCAGCAATAAGCGTAAGCACAGCCCTGCCTCAACTTCACCATCTCTCGCCGCCACTGTTTTCAAATTAAAATCAACTGCCACGGCCACCACTGAACTATTAGCTGATTTTCGCAATCATCGCTCTGCCATCAAATGCATCCAATGTAACAATTCCAGCTGTGTTACTGCTACTAATATTCAACAAAATGAGGCTATTCTTACTTGTACCCTGTGTAAGCTCGAGGTATTCCAATATGTCATTAGCACACAAATATCTCTCCTGAAAAAAACAAAAAAACAAAAACGGATACTACTGACCGCACAGTTACTATTGTACCTGCTTTAACAGGTACAAATGAATCATTGATTAGTGAAGGCGATAAGCTTTTACTATCCAACTACCACACCATTCGACACCTTCTTACCTGTATCACCTGCAACAAAATTGGAACTATTAATAAAAATGGACACAATAAAAGCGTACCACCACGCCCCATTTTTATCTGTAAATGTGGAAAAACATATAGTACCGACCAAATACGTATCCTCATGGATGCGTATGAACTTCCTGGAACATTGCAATCAAGTCTACCTCTTGTAGAAGACGATGAATTTGAAATTGAACAGATTGAATTGGATTTAGGACTGGACGAGGACAATCTTATGCAAGATAGCTTTGTACTACCCACGCTCTCCACCTTCTCCACCAGCACAGATATTCCCACTACGCAAAACAACAACAACAATATTATCAATGATCTTATCCAAACGATCAACGAAATGAAACAACAATTGTCTCGACATGATGAGCAATTTGTCAATTTCAGTGGACTCATGGATCAAAATAAGCGTTTACAACGTGAAATCATTGTCCAAAAACGAGAAATAGACCACCTCCGTAAATTAACTGACCAATACAAAAAAAAAAAGGAGAGGATGATTGATTCAATCCAGAAAAGCCAAAATAATTCAACTGAACACCAAAAAAATGAAAAAAATAATAACCAAAAAGAACAAAAAAATGAAAAAATTTACTTAAACCAAAAAAATAACACATCATATACTAACACTAACACCTCTATCCCATCCAACAGCAATTCAGACTCTAACGAGCTGTACAATATCCACTTTCCTGCAGCCTCTGTTCCACAAGCTAACCCTCCCCCTCCTGTCTCGTATGCTTCCAAAGCCTCTACCCCAAAAGTCCAAACAAAATTCACCAAGAAAAAAATGGCACAACAAACGTACCTGTGGTATTTGACAAAATAGTACGGTAAAGTAATGAGATAAAACGTATATTTTTATTTAGGTAAAAATAGACTAAAAGAACTCTGCTGCGATGAAATAATTGATCCTTTTTATATTGAACAACGTCCCCTGGTAGTTGTGTTGAGTCAACCTTTCTGGTCTTGTAATAAATCTATACTCAGTTTCCCGCCTTACATTAAATGAATTCTACTCGTTAGAATTGATTTCAAGTAACGTCGCCCTGAATCAACCGATCTGGGACACTCTTATTGTTCTGTTTAAAATACAGAATACCAGTAAGATATCGTGTAACGGTAGCTTGTTAAAAGATGCATAAGGTTTTTATGTTTAATTGGCTGCGGTAGAACATGTAGTTATGTCTGATCATTTATCCATTCTGTTGATTATTTTTATCTAAGACATGGTTAAATATGTGATCCTAAAAATAGAACATCTTATCGATGTTTGTATATCTAGTTGTAGAAAATAGGCATCCAAATATTCCATGCACTACTTCTCTTATACACTTACAGTCGTATAAGTTGTGTTTTATTAATATATAAGTAAATGAACCATTTATAGAAATAGCTGTTCTATTCTCTCTATGGGTAGCTAATCCATTGAGAGAACTATTAATATTAAGTTTCTCTTTCTTATAATTCTTGATTTGATCGAAGAAGCTTCTCTTCCCGATCGGTGATATCGTAACTCAGTGGTATAGCATTCTGTATCCAACTGTCATTCGTATATCGGTTTTTAGCCAATCATGCAATCTTTTTATATAGAAATATGTACTCATAGTAGGAGTCGTTGTGTAGCAGTATACAGGTGTATGCTGTTACTCAACATTAAAGGATGTTTTTATTTCATGTTTTTATCATTTATTCGATTTATTTGTTTATTCTCAAGTAAATCATACCCAAATACGACAGTACCGCTTCAACACCCCCATTCCTGAACAGCTTGAAATTGCCTCGAAAGCTTTTGATGATAGCATCCTCACAAACCCTCCCGATTACCAATTTGTCCACTTCCCCTGTAATCGACGTCTCAAGCCAAGTTAATTAAGACAACGTCTCACTCTTTTGGGTGCAGACAACGTCCGTGTTATTGATGCTCACTGTCCCGATTACAATGTTGCTGAATTCCTTGTTCACGAAAATTATGTCGATGAATTACGATTGAAGTTTCGCTCTGCTCGTGTGGAAACACTCGACTATGATTAAACTGATCCAGCCCATCTTCGTGATTCTCGTTTGGCTTCATTGTCTAATGAGGAAAAGGTACAAAAGCTAAAAGAAATTCGTATTAACTACCTCATCAATCGCATCAAAAATATTCGTTACCCTGTTAACTATTCTGTAGCCAAGTCGTTATACCGTAATGGTCACATTACTCTTGAAGAGTTGAAAAAAACTCTAAAAGAATGTCGCGAAAACAAAGGCGTTGACGGTTTTACCACCAAACAAAGCCACAACAACAATCAGCAGTCCGGTTTTGATGCACCAACCCCCTCCTCTCCTTTATTATAATGAGTGATACAACCACACTCAATATATCTCTATTTAATGCTGGTGGTATCCGTTCTGGATCCATCGATCACCTTATGCAAAATATTCATTCCGACACTCATTTACTATTCATCACGGAGACCTGGCTCTTATCTTCAGCATCCCTCACTATACCCAACTCATGGCACCAATCGCATTTATATGGATCTCCAGTGGAAGATCGTTACTCCGGTGAATACGGTATTTCACTCCTTACTAGTCCTTCCTTTCCTTATTCCGTCGTCACCTTCCCCTTCACCTCTAAATTCTTTTATGCCTGTCAAATTCATCACTATGCCCTTTTATGCTTTTATCTTCTACCATGCATGGATGATGACCTTGCTATCAATTTAATGGAAGAGGCTATTGCCCCCTTCATAAAAAATATCGAAATCAAAAATATCATCCTTCTTGGTGATTTTAACACCAGATTAGGTAACATCACTGGAGAAAAAAACAATACTACTAACTCTCGTTCCATCCCCTTCTTTAATTTCATCACCCATCATGGCCTTACCATCCAAAACATTGACCTTGCATACGGTAAACATACCTTCATTAACAATTCAGGTTCTAACATTATCGATTTTTTCATTACATCCAACGACGATCTTACCGTTGCACCGTATATGGAAATTCGAGATGACCTGCATTTAAACTCTGATCATAAACTTGTATATTTTTCATTCACTCATGATTTTAATCCACCAACTGCATCTATACCCCATCCACGCCAACTTTGGAATATTCATAAATTTAAAGCATCCCGTCATAAACGTCATGTCAAGCCCATAAAAAAATACCGCCGCTGCATCTCATCCCCACTTCAATCTCTACATGAAAAATTAGACCCAATTCTTTTTCAAGATTTTAGTACACCCGAGCAGCAACAATATTTAGACGATATGCATGTGGAATTAACATCCATCATTTATGATGCATTAGATTTCTCTATTGGCAAGAAAGAACCTCGTGACCGTGATTGGAAATGGTTCTGGACACAGGATCTTGAGGATGCAACAAAAAAACGCGAAAATATATATAAAAAATGGCATCGTGCACGCAACATCAACAAAGC
Source organism: Mucor saturninus (assembly GCA_016758985.1). Taxonomy (NCBI): domain Eukaryota; kingdom Fungi; phylum Mucoromycota; class Mucoromycetes; order Mucorales; family Mucoraceae; genus Mucor; species Mucor saturninus. The sequence continues at coordinate 7,394 of JAEPRD010000255.1, read as the reverse complement.
GCTTTACTGGGATCAACTCCAGCAAGCTGCTGAAGTGGTACGACGTCTCATCCAATCATCACGCAACAAATATTTTCGACAATTCTGCGATAAATTAGCCACCAATGAATTCAGCAAAGCTACAAACAAAATCAGAAGTATTAGAAGAGGAAAATCGACCATGACGAGTACTCTTCAACATATTCATGGACCTCAAGCAGCTGTTGACCATATCACTTCAATATGGCAAACCGTTTTTAGCGGTAACAATTTAAATTTAGAAAATGAAAAAATACATATTATATACCCCCCTCCTGATGTAGGTTTCGACATTCAACTTCCATTCACCATCAATTCCATTGATGCTACTATTAGTTCACTACCAAATAATAAAGCGCCTGGACACGACCACATCAAGGCTGAAATGCTGAAACCCATCATAGACCTCATATCACCCATCCTGCATACATTTTTTTCTCTCTGCTGGCAATTTGCCATTATACCCTCCGCTTGGAATATAGATCAAGTCATGCCAATCTACAAACAAAAAGGTGACCCCAACGACCCCATCAATTACCGACCTATCAGTTTGATTTGTGTCTTCCGGAAGATCCTTGAAGTTTGTTTATCACATATACTTATACCCGACTCTATTCCCCTTGATCCCATCCAAGGTGGTTTTCGTCATTCTCGCAGCACATTAGACCAAGCCCTATGCTTCCAAGAACTCATGATCCATTATAAAAAGTAAAATGGTAAATACCCAGTACTAACATTCTTAGATATCAAAAGCGCTTATGACACTGTCGATCGTGACATTATCTGGAAAGCTTTACAAAACAATAATGATCAAATATCCTCTCCTCTCCTTACTATGCTACAACTCATGTTTAACCATGTTCAAATCCAAGTCCTTTCAAAAGGTATCACCTCCACATCACCTTTCAATCCCGTCACTGGTGTATTGCAAGGCTCCACGCTCTCCCCTCATTTATACTCCATTTACATTAATTCACTTGCATTCGCTCTTCGTGATATTGAAACCTCTGACAAACTTACTTATGCTCATGTTAAACCAATTGATCCCATTACTTCTAACCTTTCTTCTAGCTCCATAACCATTAATTCTCTCCTTTTCGCCGATGATGTTGTCCTCTTAGGCTCAGCATCAAGTACCCAAAAACTTCTCGATATATGCCAATCCCATTCCTTTTCTCTTGGCTATCGTTGGAATCCTCTCAAATCCGCCATCATCCACCCACCAAATATATCCAGATATGCCCCAACAATTTCTCCTTTTACCTTATATGACCAGCAAATTCCAGTTGTAAGTAGTTTCAAATACCTCGGTGTCTACTTCAACAATACTGGAATTGACAACAAAACTATGATCCACCACAGCCCCACCAAAGGAACTCAAGCTATGAAAATTCTATCATCTCTTGGTGCAAATGCAACTGGGTTTGATAAATTTCTTTCTTTTAAATTTTACAAATGCTTCATTAGACCTATTTTCGAATATGGTCTCCCACTACTCACCCCCACAAAACACATTTTTAAAACTTTAGAAACAGCCCAAGACAAAGCATGTCGTTTGATAGTCCATGGCCACCGTACCTCTTCAACGCATGTCATTAAACACATGAACAAAATTCCCGATATGGCGGATCGTATGGTCATCTTATGTGCAAAAAACATTAGGCGCACCCACCTTCTCCCTCCCGAATCACTACTTTCCTTATTCATCGAACAACTCCTGCATGCCCAAACCTATTATTGGAAAAAGCTGCAGCGAAAAAACACCATTTGGCAACAAATTATCACACCACTCTCCTTACCCCGCTCAACCAGACGTGTCGATGTGCCTTTCGAGACACTCGATCGTAAAATCAAATCTTACCTTCTCTCGCAACTTCACCTCAAACAGTCCAAATTTGTTTTGCTTGGAAAATGCAGACCGATAATAGGTAACGACCCAATTATGTATATACCCATGACTATTTTTGAAAGAAGCAGATTGTTACAATGGCGAATGGGCTGGCTCCCTGGAAAACCAAAACCTTGTACCAACTGCAACCGAATTAATGCGCTCACAACACGCTCCCATGTCAACGAATGTCTTCAAGTAGATGCTAATCTCAACATGTACATTGACTCATTCCTCAACAAACTCCCTTCCACACCACCAAAATCTTCCGCTTACAAATTTTTCCTCAAGACACGCTGGATCGTGCTCTCTGACTTCCCTTACCAACTTGAATCCATTTACCTTCCCCCAGATGAGATCATTAATCCCGACTTTGCCGATTACCCGCCATTCATAGACTGGATTTATTCCAGGTCGAACTCAACACCACCATCAATTTTGGGACAAAAACCTTAACTTGACAGCTCACTACCCCGCAATTTCCTTTTCCGTCATCCTTTTGACAGCTCAACCCACTTTTTTAATTTTATTTTTCTACTACTTTTATTGTTAGAACATGACATTTTTTTGATTCAACTGCTAAAACAACAACAACGGGGGGAAGTAATTAGTACTTACGCATGTCCTAGACATAGCACCTTACCCGAATATTAGTTTTACCATCCTGTATCGTAATTTTAATAAAATTCTTAATCTACACCAAGAAACCACCTTTCTTTTATCATATGCTTTTCTGGTTTCGTCGGTTGTTTAAACTGAGCCAATCACATGACTTTCACGTGAGCTGTTAAATCTTCAGCCGATGCGGGAGTTGCTTTTGGTCCTTCTGGTAAATCCTTTTTGGTTGGAAGAATGGCACGATGAGGTGAATGTAAGGTGGTTTTGTTTTCCTTTGTCCTTTTGGCCTCGTGTAAGCTTTACTTCGCTTTTGGTACTCGTCCTCCCTTGGTGGTGATACTTTGTGTGGTGTAGAGTGATACTTTGTGACTGAACACAAGTTTACACTCAGCTCGTTTTGGTTAACTGTGTTCCTGGTCACCAACTTGTACTCAGTGCGAGGTAGTATATTACTGTTGTCTGTGTCTGTGTTCGTGTTCCTGTGTTTCTTGTTTTTTCTCGTGGGTTTACTTATTATCTTGCTCACACAAGATTAGATTGCTTATTTTCATTGTTGACATCTAGTCTTACGTGTGATATTCACTCTTGATATAGTAATAAGTATGAGTAATCTTCCTTTTCTGTTCTCACTGTACGAGACGTCGTATTATCTAGAATTTAATCTGATGTAATCGTAATTAATGCAAAAGATAAAAAAGGCCTTCAAAAAGCCAAAATCTTAATAAACGCATCTTATTTTTATCTTTAAATTTCAGACCTGTGTGTAGTTTTGTGTGCTATTGGTATTTTGTCTACTTGAATCATTTCTTTAGCCATCCAATAACATAGGTGTATTATTGCATTAATGGATCGTTCGTCGAAACTTATTAACATGACCATTTATTTGCTGGGTATTATAGTCTGCTGCTACCTTTCATCGATTGCCCTTTTATCGTTTGAGAACACTACCCATTGTCCAACTGACAATAACCCGAATACTAGCTATATTCATATTACATTTTGGAGACCACGCCGTGATCATCTGAATTATATCTGTTATTTATTACTCTCTTCTATTGTTGTCTATCTCGTTTCTTGTTCTACAATCTACAAGCATATTACCATGGTATTACCTTCAAGTTCCAAGTCATCTAGTACAAGAGCTCCCTTACAAGACGTTCGTCAATCCATGAACGCGGCCTCTGCCAGCCGTATTAGCAAGTTCTTAGCCAAACCTTAAGTCTTTCGTGGTGATGCCTCTAATCCTATGGTATGGTAACAATCTATGGAAAGAATCTATAATGGTATGAATTTCTCTGACGAAGAGATGATCGTCGTTTTAGCTTTGTATTTTGCTGGTCCTGCCGCTGTGTGGTGGAACGTGATTGAATCTAGCGTAAAGACCTGGGAAAACTTTGTTACTGAATTCACTGTTCAATATGGTTCGGGTACTCAAAAGGACGAATGGTGGGAAGAATTGGAGAATTTGCAACAAGGACCCCATCAAAGTATTGATGATATCAAATTTCGTATCATGGAGTTGGCTACTTTGCTTGGTGAACCAGATTCTGCCAAGATTCGTTATTTCATGCGTGCTATCAACGAGCGTATCGCCTTGCGTGTGTCTGATATTAACGCTACTTTGTCTGATTGGAGTGAAGTGACTAACTCAGCCAAGCGTATTGAAATGAATGATAACAAGTACGGTGAGATACGACAAGTGGTGGAGTCCAAGGTAGATTTGTTATCTGGAGGCAGACTAAATACACTATGAAACTTACATTGCTGTGCCCAAAGAGTCAATTCTCTAGCATCGGCTGTAATATGAGCCCTATCACCTGCAGAAGATGATGCATGCTGAAGTATAGTTCCAGCGGTATTGTTCACATTCGCCCAAGCATTAGAAGCACCGATTGTAGCAGCATTCTCAGCAGTAGCCACATCATCTGCTGCGTAATTGTTACCGACAATTCTTTCTGATCCGAAAATCATAGCACCAAAATTGTATTCTTGTCCTGGCGTAATCTCTTCTCTACGAGCAGTATTGTATACGTGGGCTCTTGTCCAGCCAGACACACCACATGTGTAAAACTTCCTGTCTTCAGTACCAGAAGGCGCTTGCTCGTTGCTCTGAGCGTTAACAGCTCGGCAGTCAGCAGTATTATGAGTATTAGCTCGATGAAAGCTGCAGTATTTTTCAGTTCTTGTCCGGGGACGAGGAGTGGAAACAGCACGAGATGGGGCCGGAGCCATAATTGTAGAATTATTTAAAGACGAGTTACCAGGAGCATGTCTTGATAAGAGAGAATCTTGATGAAGGTGTTCAGTATTATTTATAGCGGCAGCTGTTCTCTTCGAGGCACGAGGAGCTTTACCCGGATGAATGTTAACACGGGCAGCAGCAGGAGCTCTTTCTTGACGAGCCAAGCGATTAAAAAAACTTCTTGTCAAAGCAGCAATGATATAGACATCATTCTGTCTGTACGTGGCTAATGTAGCAGATGCTACGGTGACTTGATTAGATAAGGTGATTGGGATAGCAGAAAGAAAACGTTCCACCAGCAATGAGTCTGACAAGACTTGATCTACCGCACCCCTACGCAAGCTGTTAAAACGATCAATGAAAGCTTCCATGTTCTCCGTGGGTAACATGGTGATAATGCTCAACTCCCGAGCACAGTTGTTTCGTTCTTCTTGTGCGTTAATACCGTATCTTTCTTGGATCGCCACAGAGAATTCTTGCCAATTAGGTACCCGTTGATATGCAGATTTGAACTTGTTGATATAATCTTCGTGCCAAATACGAGTAGTGCCAAATAAAAGAGGGGGTAGAAGCCTGAGGTAATTATTATTCAATTCTAAGCCATGACTGTTCATGACATCTACAAAGTTCATAAGACAGGTCTTCACATCTACGAATACATGACCTTCTGGTCCAGCAGCGGCCAAACCTTCCCAGCGGAAAAGGGTTAAATTTCTTGGTACCACTTTAGAAACTTGCGCATGCTTAATTATAGTTTCATTAGCCTCTTCACCACACAAACAGGCCTTATTTATCATAGCAAGATCTTCCATACGCCTATTCAACCGGATTCGCTTGTTTCTTAAAGAAGAGTCACTTTCTGAAGCCGAAGACACATACAAAGATAGCTGTCTGATTTCAGCTTTGGCCAACGAGATAGCAATTTTCATATCATTAATATAGCCATCATCCACCGCACCGTTCACCATAGCCCCAGGCATATCAGCGGCTAAATTGATAGATTGATCAAAACTTGTTTCAATGTCCTCCATGTCTGAAAGAGCAGAGCCATCATCATCATCCACCAAGTCTTCCGTACCAACATTGGTTTGAAGCACATCTCTTGCATCATGGGTATCACGATCTTCACCAGAATCAGCAGATCCATTGCTAGTAGGTAACAGAGTAGACATTAAGTTTATGAACGATAAGGTTTAGTTATAACAAAGGGTTAAAAAAAATGAAAAATCCATCAATGAAAAATAGAAAATAAGACAAAGTATTAACCAGATTGCAAAAAGGAACTAGATTTTATTGAACATAAAAATAATGATTTCTTTTATACATAATGAATGCAATTAAAACTACAAGCGGGACCCTTCCACCGTGGGTAGATTACATCGAAATATTGTCCAAGCTGTCAATAAACCCGCAAGAAGCAGTAAGGAGAATATAATAAACAGCCCGTACTTGAATAGGCATTTGGTGTTACGTGAACTCTGAACTTACCCGCTGACATATGATAAATGTCACGGACAGAAGGGACAGAACAGAACAGGAAGACTACTTGGTGACACAGGGGGGAGATTGGTTCGAATAAAATATAATTTATTTAGTAAGAGAGGGAGGGGGTTAGGACTAAGATCCAGAATAGCGTTTTTCTAATAAATAACTAGCATCTATTTATACTATTTCTTATACATGGGAAAAACTACGATGGGTTTAAATTATAAATTAACAAGGGATTTTACGGAACAGGTATTATGAGCAGATTCTTGACAAGGATGAGTAATTGAGATTTGACGAGTAGTAACAGGCTGGATTTAGTTGGCATTGAACAATATGATGGTTCGGGGAATATTTATGATTTGACACGGGCGGAAAAACTGGATTAGGAATAAAAGTAATAGATGATCGGGAAAAGGTTTACAAAGGTTGAGTCAGACAGAAAGTGGGAGAAATATTGAGAGACAGATTAATGATATGTTTTACAAGGAGTTCGGTGGCGGGCAAGATATACTGATATGATTTTTGGTACAAGGTTTTACAGTGAGTTTGGTAGCGGAAAAGATATACTGATATTAATTTCTAGGACAAGGTTTCACAAGGGTTAAAAATCAAGGCATAATCTAGTACATGATGAAATGAGTTCATGACAGCGAACCGGAAGTGGTGTTATGTTGTATATAATAAAGTGGTGATATTCAGCTTAGACCTTTTCCGATTCATATGACTATTCTTAACTGGTACAAATCGTCTTTTCTGGTTTTTGGTCTTTTTGAGCCTAAGTTCGATTTCTAGAGGCATGTCTACGTCAAGGTCCGGAGTGCGGGTCGGACTAACCCGGCTAGTTGCGTGATTCTTGGAAGCATGAGATCCATGAACATTTACAGGCATGACACAGCTGTAAGTTCAATGTTATTCTAATTCAACTCTCAGTGGTTAATTAGAATAGGAAGTAGTAAAGAAGTATTTAATATCAAAATAGAAGATAATGTTTTATTGTTTAAATGTTAAGGGATATTGTTGAGGATGTCATAGATTATAATAAAGGAATCATCACATTACATAATAATGGTTGATCAAGCATAAATATTCATGGCTCACGCATTGCCCCACTTGTTATCATCAGAACCGTTGGTGTCTGTG
>JAEPRD010000254.1:0-29792 GCA_016758985.1 Mucor saturninus | reverse complement strand
CGCTTTCGATCTTAACAACAGTGCTTCCACAGCAACACATACAAAAAACCTTGCGTGCGATCAATGAAGGTTTTTTCAATTATAATTCTTGTTATTTGTAAACGAAGCTCTACTATTGAACGCGGATTGTTACAAATGCCTCGTTTTGGAATTAAAAAAAGTAACTGTGTCTGACAACTTTTATAATTAACAAAGCTTTTTTTAAAGAAAAAACAACCACAATTAGAATAATGTTATAACTGTTTAAGAGGCTGACTATTAGCGAACGATTTAAGAAAGTTTGTAGTATAATGTGCTACAGTAAAGGGAGATGAAGTATTGAAAACAAGTTATTAGTCATTATTTTAACGCAAGAAAATATCTGTAGTCTACCGTGTCAAGATCCGAAAAAATAGTTATACGTTTACTTTGAGGATTAAATCAGGCGATGGTTTGCATTGATAATACCAGCTCAAAAAGACGTGTTCCAACATGATTATATACTTCCAAAAAAAATTATTTGTATCTCTTTCGCAGTAACTTCATGAGAAAAAAAAAAAAGCGGGATGGGGAGACAAAAATTGTGGTACTCACTGGTAAAAGGGGTAGTCGTTGTAGAACATCTTTAAAAATATTACCTACTACCGCTGCTTAATTTCGTTTACAACCGGAAGCCACTGTTACGTTTAATAGTTTTAAAAGAGAAAAATTATGAAGTAAAGAATGATTTACAAAAAAAAAAAAAAAAAAAAAAAAATATACAGGTTTCGTATAAGAAATTACCCCACTCTTTAAAAAAAAATGTGCGTGAATTACATTAATTCCATGATGACATATGTGTAATAATTTAATTGCTTGTGCATGCCCATTGATTACATAGAATGATACCGAAATATACCACAATTCTTCTTGCAAGAATTCTCACTTAATTTTGTCAGAATTATAAACACTCATAAGTTCCGGTTGCTACACCTATTCAAGGTCTTTACGAAACTGGTCCAGAAATGACAGCATGCAAGACGAGTTTAGTTCCACAATGTAGCTAAGACAAGAATGTCACCAGCAAAGGGGTCTTAATTGCCTGCAAATACAAATTGTAAACCGTATTATTTCGTCGATAGTTCCCCCCCCCCCTCGCTTTTTTTTTTTTTTTGGTGAATATAAGCGATCTAAATTGCAAAAAAATCGAAACTCATTATATAATAGTCTTTTACGGTGAGTAGGGCCTTTTTGCGATCAGTTAGTCACAACAGCTAGAGGTATACGACTAGACATAAAGAAGATCAGTTTTGTGTTTATAGAGATCGTTCTTAATTTCGTTTTTAAACCTAGTCAAGTTATTACAGACTCGATGAAGACTAGAGAAAGGACTATAAACGGTTGAACAAGGTCGAGATGGTGACATTATGACTGAATTTCAAGCTTTGTATCGTTGTGTCAATTTAGTGTTTTGCTAATCACAAAGCATTCCAACAGTAAGATTACTTCGAGTAGATTTTAAGGAAGAAAGTGAGACATGCATACGACGTTTTTAAATTTTATTTTAAGTGACAAGTGTGACTTAATATTAAGAGCACGCCATCAGTCGGCATGAAAGTTTCTCGATTTTTATCAAACAAAACCACCTTGTCTCTTACTGGGATCAGAATGAATGTGCTTCAAGAAGCTTATATTGGATGAAGTAGCCATTGTCTTTTTCTTTGATATTATCACTCCCATCAGAGCTCTGTAATTTCATTCGAGTATATATATATATATCAGGTAAGACGCAGATATAAAAAAAAGGTAGCTGCAACTATTATAATGTCCTCTGTGAAGGTCTTAAAAAGATGGTAATTGATATTGCGGCAGCTGTAAAGTTAAATGCGGTGATTTTTAACTAGATGGCTCAACAGAAAAAAAACAAGAACTCGTATATATTTGTAATCTGATTTAAAGGCAACTTCATATGGATTAGGGAAACTAAACATTTAAAATGATAACTCTGAAAGATAACTTGACTTTAATTGTAAAATAATGAAAGACTCCAAGGGAGAAAAAAAGAAACATCTTATAGAAACCCATTGTACCCCAGTTATTTATATCTGCTTTAACCTCACCATCAATTTTTTTTTTAAACATGTATAGCATAATCATCAGACTGTGTACAACAAACGAGAATACATCTTGCAACGCAGGGATTCCCAATCGTTGATGTTTCATAGTTTTCATTTTATCATCCGAATCCTCGTCATTTCTTTCTTTTTTTTTTTCATGTCATTCATAGGTCGTAATAAGGATAATTGCCAGCATTGCTGTTTTCGTTTTATTCTGCCAGTTCACCCACAGAAGTACTAGAATCTCGATTCATTTCATAGACGTTTATGATATCTGTACCCCTAGATTCGAGGATCCACCAAGTTGAACTATAACTGCTACCATGGCATCCTTTCCGTATATCCAATTTCAACACTGCCCTAACCCCCAGACGTACGTGTATACCAAATGTCGCTATCTGTTGTAATCCTACATTGCTACTATCGAAAACACACAGCTTGCACATATGATTATTCATGGCTCAGAATAGTTGGGCGTGTAATACGGTCATTCCGAGTGAGAGATTGATTAAGTAATAACAGTGGATCCCCTCGTCGTCAGATGGTAAATCCAAATAGTCAGTCGAAGCGTTTTTAAAATTGATCCTCAATCATGTTGCAATTATATATACGCCTTTTAAATATAGTCTGATAGGTGTATATCCTGTCCTTTCTCGACTTGATCATCATCGTATTGATCTTTAAAAAACTCTAAAAGCACTTTTAGTATGACGTTCGATTCCATATCCTCGATTCCAGTTGTCTCCGCCACATTATTTTGATCACGATTATGTCCACATATTCAGATTTGTTAGCCTCTTGCGTCCAACTCTTTTAAACGTCTATCCTTCAATATCCCCTTTTTTGCTGGTAATTGTAATATCCTCGTTTGCAGATTGGTTTAACTTTTGTTCGCCCAATACAAGCCTTCATGGGTAAACTAATGGGTATTTTGTTGCTCGTGTATAGAAGGTATGTGTTTTGATTCACCTAATCTCAGACTAAGGGAATGGCATACTGATGTGGAAGAATGAGTATAGCTTTTTAATAAAACGACATAAACTTGATCCCCCAAAAGCTTTCATCCTCTTTGCCAACTTGTTGTGTTTAGATACTGTTTTTCATAATTCGCAAATAGAGTATAAATGGCTTTCATCCCTAATCATGCATTCATAACCTAGCCATAAGAGTGTCAAATGTGACCCATGAAGAACTTAAAAGCTGTAATGTTTTGTTATATGACGGTGATGTTGGTCGTGCAAATCCTAAAGTGCAAAGGGAAATCGTAAGAATTAATTGTGTCATGGTTAAATAGAATATTTTTATTACAGTTTATAACACCACTTTCACAATACAAAGAAAGAGTCGGGGACGGCAAATGCAATTCCACAAGTTGGTTCTTTGGAATGGAAAGGGAGAAGATTAAATATAGTGAGAACCATTTTTCCTGTCTTTTGGCAAATAATCAATTCCGAGACGGCTTAATTCGTGTACCACAGTTTCTTTCTACTTTTTCTCACAGTCTGCTTTTTGCTTTTTGCTTATACCGAATTCAAACTATTCAAACCATTTTTGATTGAAAAACAGCTATTTGAACAGGCTTGAATTACTCCTCAATTCTACAGAGGAATTCTTTGAACAGCGATCCAGCATCGGCGAAGAATTAGATAACATATTTTCAGGACTAAGATTGTTCCGTTGAACATGTGACGAAGCGACAGGACATTTTACTGTTGTTTGCTGAGTTAAAGCCTTTTAATAACAGAGTAGTCAAGTTAAGGACTACCTTTAACGCGGGATTTCTCTTCGAAAAGACGTTTATTTACAAGTTGAACTTTAAACTAGAAATACGGTTTTAATTACAAGACTAACAATATCCCTATTAGGCTGTTAAAAAACGATGAGTCTTTAGAAGATATCATATTTACAACAGGGAAAAGGTAAATTCAATTTGTATGATGAAAAGGTGACGCTACAAATATATAATTCAGGAACAGTTTCCGACAACGTAGCATAACTACTGGAAGAACGGTTGTTTACGTTGGTAAAGATATGGAGCAGCTGGACAATCATGTAAAACTTAATCTAGCCAACTCAAACATAACCACTATTTAGGCGTAGCCTTAAAAAAGCTCGATACAGAGGATGAAAGGTCTGCTAATATAATAATGAAGACAAGTAAATCTCCCAGTGGTATGTGGAAGGTATGGTTTAAAAAATGATGTGAGGAGAGCCTCTGAAAACTCAGTAGCTAGTTATAAGTTTTAGTCATAATAAAAAACAATTCTTTTTTCGTATTTTATGCCCCGTAAAACATCATTTCACCGGTATTTACATGCAATATGAATCCTAAGACCAATGGCATTGCCGGGTTTTGTTTAGTAATACCAGGTGCACTGTCGACAACTTGTGTTTTTAAATGCAAATATAGCAATATCTTTTTGTTTTAAAACAGTATCACCAAGACCGATTTGTACTCACGGTCGTTAGACAAGTGGTAATAACCAAAAAATAAAAACCGACAAATCAAGATCCGTATAGCAACTAAATATTATTAATGGAAGTGTATGTGTGTAGTTAAAAAACCAATTTAAATAAAAAATATTATTGCTTATCTCCTTTACAATAATTTTCAAAAGTATTAATACGTATGACTATTCTTTCATATGGTTATCATTTCATAAATTACAATGATCATTGTATGTCAATGGACAATTCTTGATACACTAAGTTAAGAGATAAGAGCAGGTAGGTGTCATCATTCATCTCAAAATAAATAACGATACAGTAATTTTTGAATAGGGCTATCCATGGTTCGATTCGTGGTATAAGAAATATGTCGTTATTGGTGATTAATCGTAGTAGTCCGTAGAAATAATTTTTCACCAATAATAACACCATCAAAAGGAAAGATTAACCAATAACTAATCCATAAGTTATTTTTCGCCTAAATTCTAATCAACTACGGCTACAAACAAAACACTGCAAAAGGAACCATCTGTTTGGAAGGGAAGTATTATTTGGCATATGTACTTCTAAATTATTCTTCGTCTGGCATGAAAAGGTCATGGATCTGTAATTTTATGCGGGTTTGTGCTGAAAAAAAAAAGGACTGATTACGTGGAAATTGTATATCACTCCTTGAGCCGTTAATTTATATATAAACATCATAAATAATGGTAATTTAGCCAAAGTCGTATCCAATGACCTGTTTTAGAATGTCAAATATCACATGATCATTAAGACACGTTGATAATCCGGTTGACGAGTGTGTTATATGAAGTATACATGCATTTTAAGTTATGAATGCTAATATCAAGCGTAAGGTGAAGCTATATCAATATATAATGGATATCTGAATATTTCTCTTGGATGGATATAAAATAAATTTAAAAAAGCAAATTACGAAGGTGTATATTGTAATTGTTTATCTGAGTGTGCTAGATAATACTTGTGTATGTAAATTAAATCTATAGTGTCGCACTTGATGAATGTTGATAATACTTAAAAAATTGGATATCATGAGTAGACTTTATTTGATAAATGGAAAATGTGTCGCAAAGTAGGCTTAGCTTCTTATACGAAACACACACTGGACCATTGAAGAATCAAATCCAAACCAGTCTTTGTGATTCTGTTTACAGACAAAAAGCCATTGGAAGTTACAATTTAGATTTATCTTGATAGGAAAAAACTCGGATTCGTCATTTAGTATTTGAAAAAAGAAAACGATACACTTGAGATATAAGGAGTTAAAAGTATATCTTTATTGGAGTTAAAAATGGATTAAAAGAACTCTGCTGTTGTGAAATAATTCATCCTTTTTATACTACACAATTATCATGGGTATTGATGATAAGCCAAGCTCAGGAGTACGCGACCGACAAGTAGAATGTCGCTTTAAATTACCAAGGCAACTCCCACTCTTAAATGTCAGCGTCCAGTATCTCAGCAAAAGTCACGAAACCTGGCCTCTTAGGGAATCACCCCAAATGACACATATTAACGAGATACCTTGACGAAGCGACTGCCCAGGAGTCCGAGTGTCGTCGTGCAACTTCAAGTACACCACCAACAATGTACCCTCAATGAAGACTTCTGGCACAATGAAGAGAGAAAAAATGACGAATTTTTTTCTCAACTATAAACAAACAGATTGATGTCATCTGCTTGTCAGTCTAGAAAGCACATTGTAATTTATATTTAAAAAGCAAGAAGTTACCAGGAATTTTTTTAATATTAATTTATAAAAAAGTAATTATACAGTTCTGCCCCAAGAATTAGCCTAGACTTTCTCATATTCTTTTTCCTTATTAAGCACGAGAGAGAGAGAGAAAGAGAGAGAGAGGATGTGCATGACTGAGAAAACAATTTGTTTATTTTATATGGTCTGAAAACATTTTGAAGCCTGCCCGAAAGCGATTTTCATTCGTTATAAACTGTAGATACTAAAAAAAAGATACCTACAGGTTCCTCGCTTTTATTTGTCCAGAAAACATTAAAGATATCAAGAAATGATTGAATGACTTTGCAGGTAGTGATCCACTTCAATTACTAGTTTGGACAAAGAAATACGCTATGTTTTTGTGCTTACCCTTTATACCTTACTTGGATAAGTGTTTGACATTGCAGCTATAGCCACACAATTAAAAAAGGTACGTACGTTTGAAAGACGATTGGCAAATCCTCAAGTAGCCGCGACAGTGATTAAATGTCCGAGTTTTACTGAATAAAATAGTGTAAGTAATTATGATGAAATAATGAATATTGCAACTAAAAGAAGAAAATTATACAATAGACCAGAGATACTCAGTATCAAAGTCTGCAGGCTGTTCTGATCGCGGCTACATGTGTATCTACACTTGCAAATTATTTCAACGGAAGTGCAGACAATGGAGATTCAAATAAAATCTAAGCGTTATCCCCGTGACAGATCTGTTTGCCTCTTTGTGTACGTACCACAACTTACATCTACAAGGTGGATATAAAAGACTAGTGAAAATTAAAAGATTAGATACAGGTAAAAATGTAATTACGTAAAACCAATTTTAACTCTCAAATACATTTAATAAAAAAAAGAACAAATAGTATCAAAGTGCCTCCGTACGACGTATTTGTCATTTAGAAAGTTTTTGCCATATTTATTATAGACTCCGGATGATGTCAAAAATCATGTTGATTTTGTTTGTGAACCCACTTTTATATCTGTTACACTCTTATGATCACTGTCTTTTGTACTCAATACACATAATTGTTAGATACTAAAAAATCTCCTAGTCTAGGGAAGGACGAACAATTGTTTCTTTTTGGGAAGTATCTCCAACTCTAACGTATACAGCTTTGATACCTGTACATAATGTTTTTCTTTGTGTTTGCATTGATCTAGATTCAAGTTTTTATTAAACTAACGTGCCTTATAAATACAAATAAATTCAATAAAAACAATCTCACTACCGTGGTTGCACACCGTACCTATTTTTTTTTCTTTGGCCAAAAAAACAATGTTGAAAACGCGTCTTTGGTGCAGAATAAAAAAAAAAGGGGAACTATAAAATACGTAATGAGATTAAACTTTCTTTCGTAATGGAACTAACCTAATGTCTTGCAAGATGAGTTCATTGCAATAACACCAATATATTCCATTTTAAGCCCTGTTCCTGATTTAGTCAAGTGTGCTTTCGGAGAGAAAAGAAGGGGGGGGGAGGGGATGCACGGTGGGATAGGGTAGAAATGAACTTGATAAAGGATTAAGTTAACTCAAGACCATGGTTAAAAAAGCAACCGAGTTATTCCATGTGTGATCTGCCTTTGACAGTTGACAAAAAGGCTGTTGGTCGGTAAGCATGTTGGAGTTGAATGTAGTTTTTTGTTTGTGTTACCGCACATTTTTTTAGGCTATGTGGACACAGTCAAGGCTGTACTCTGGGTGAAGAAGAAAGTGCTGAAGAGACTTTTTTAACGGGACCAAGCCCATATTATAAAATAGAATTCAAAGAGCAACAATAATGAAAACGAGGTGTTACCAAGGCACTGAGCATGACGAAACTGTCTTTTCCGAAGGGACTAAGCCAATTAAAATGAAAAGCTGATCTTGAACTTTCTTTAATGTATGAAAAAAAAAAAAAAAAATTGGGTACACTACTATTTCCTAAAAGCTAAAACTATTCCCTTTTCTTCTTTGTTTCCTTTCTACACTTTTCATCTCTTTATTTGATATCCCGATACGAAACAGTTACGGAGGATAGTAATAAATAGTTGAGAAAACAACAAAGGGAATGGAAGTTATAGATTACCAGTGTTAAAAAAAAAACCCTTTTGTTTCTTCATTTCAAACTTTTTTTTTTTTTTACACAGCACCTTTTTCTTTCAACTTTATAATTTTTACAGGTACCAGAAAATTTTGATTGTTTTATCAGAAATTCTTTATTCTAACTCCCTCCTGCAGATACACAACATGAGTGGCAATATTAAAGTCGTGGTCCGCTGTCGACCCTTAAACGCTAGAGGTAACGCACAACCGGAAACAGGCTATTAAAAAAAGAACGCTGATACTCATATATGTTCAACATAGAGAAGGCAAGAGGAGCCACGAGCATTATCCGAATGGATGGAAATCAAACGATTATTACCAACAATAAGAAATCGACGAGCGCATCACACCACCAAACATCATCGAGAAAAGCGGCCGTAGAAGATGATCAAGTCAAGGCATTCACCTTTGATAGATCGTATTGGTCAGCAGACAAAGCAGACGATCATTATGCAGACCAGGAATTAGTGTACAATGATATGGGAAGAGAATTATTAGACCATGCCTTTGATGGTTATAATTGCTGTATCTTTGCTTGTAACGTACTTTATATCTTTTCCTCACGCTAATGAAAACGCTCATCATTCCCTTCTTTTTTTTTTTTGTAGATGGTCAAACAGGTTCTGGTAAATCTTATTCAATGGTAACATTTGATTTAAAATAAACCCCCCCCCCCTTAAAAATCATTATTGACGAAAGCACTTTTAGATGGGCTATGGCGAAGATAAAGGAATTATACCACGTACCTGTTCAGAACTCTTTGAGCGAATTTCAGACCTCACCAGCGAATTACTAAAATTCCAAGTGGAAGTCTCCTACATCGAAATCTACAATGAAAAAGTACGAGATTTACTGAACCCGGGTAACAAGGGAAATTTAAAGGTACGAGAACATCCCACCATTGGTCCCTACGTGGAAGATCTCTCTCGACTCGTAGTGAATTCGTTTGAAGACATTGATCATTTAATGAACGAAGGCAATAAGGTACAAAAAAAAAAAAAAAATACGAATTAGGAGGTTGTAGAATTCATCATTGCATTATCTAATCCTTTAAATATAACATTAGGCAAGAACAGTGGCAGCTACCAACATGAATGAAACATCATCTCGCTCACATGCCGTCTTCACTTTATTCCTCACATCCAATCGATTTGATGAAACAGCAAAGCTCAATACGGAAAAATGCGCACGTATCAGTCTTGTGGATTTAGCGGGTAGTGAACGTGCCAATAGTACAGGTGCCACGGGTGTTCGACTGAAAGAAGGTGCCAACATCAACAAGTCCCTCACCACCTTGGGAAAAGTCATTGCAGCCTTAGCCGAATCCTCCGCTCATCCAACCACCGGAAACAAAAAAGCCTCTGCTTTAAACCCGAATTTCGTACCTTATCGTGATTCCGTCTTGACTTGGTTATTAAAGGACTCACTCGGTGGTAATTCTAAAACCGCCATGATTGCTGCTATCTCTCCGGCGGATTACGATGAAACCATGAGTACGTTGCGATACGCAGATCAAGCCAAACGCATTAAAAACAAGGCGATTGTGAATGAGGATCCCAACGCTCGTCTTATTCGAGAACTAAAGGAAGAATTACAAGCACTTCGAGACACCTTGATGATTTACGCACCAGAGGAAGTGGAAAAGATTATTCAACAAAAGAAAGCAAGGGCTTCAGGAACCAGTAGTCGAGCTTCTTCTCGTGCAGCAGCTGCAGCGCGAGCCACCTCTACATCACCCATGCTGTTGATCTCTCCAGAATCACCGATTGCAACACAACGAGGAAACAGTTTATTGACCAAGGAACAAGTGATTGATCAGTTACAATCTTCGGAAAAGTTACTATCGGAGGTGAAGCAAACATGGGAGGAAAAGATGAACAGGACTGAGGAAATCCATCGCCAACGAGAAAAGGCTTTAGCCGAACTTGGCGTGATTGTGGAAAAGGATAATATGGTAGGGGTCTATGCGCCCAAGACAATTCATCTGATTAACCTAAACGAAGACCCACTGATGACCGAATGTTTAATGTATCAAATCAAGTCCGGCATCACACGTGTGGGGAGAATCGGCAGTGCTATAGCAGATATTCGACTAACGGGGCCGGAAATTCTGGATGAACATTGTTACTTTCAAAACGAGAAAGAAGACGAGGAGACGCGCGTAGTGACGATTTATCCCGGAAAGGATTCAGTTACCTTGGTGAATGGTATGCAGATTCTTCAGCCAAAAGTACTACATAGCGGTTATCGAATTATTTTTGGGTCTGGATTGCATCATATGTTTCGGTTCAATAATCCAGAGGAAGTACGTAAAGAACGGGAGCAACAATTACGTATCTGTACAAGTCCCGATAGTGCATTAGGATCTATCATGTCCCCTTCCAGCACAACGACAACCGATATCCTAGATTGGAAGTTTGCACATAATGAAGCGGTCAAGAAATATGGTGTCACCAATGCGTCCGATTTGGCTGTGATGACAGATGAGGATCTCAAACAGTTATCCGATGGAATTACAAAAGTACGCGAGTTTCGAAACAGAAAACGTATCTCGTCTGATTGTCATAACCAATTATTTAGTGAGGATCCCGCCGAGGTATCTCCAAGAACTTCCATCAGTTCTTCCAGTAATAAACGCTTTAGTGGTGTCTCTGCTGCTACTACCTTACTAACAGAGGAAGATGACGAGGAAGACAAACGCTTTTTACTACCTCCTCCTTCTGTTCAAGATAATGAAAAGTTGATCCAAAAAGCCACAGAAGAGATCCAACAGCAAATGGAGTTACAAAAAAAGGAATACGAGGAGAAATTACGGCTGGTGGAAAGCTCCAATATGAAGACAGACGACATCAATACGGAACGAGATGATTTGGCTGCGAAATATGCACTTGTGAAACAAGAGATGGAAAAGAGTTTGGAACAACAAAGGATTGCGTATGAGAACAAAATTCGTCGCATTTCAGCCCATTTGCCTCCTGGAACTGCATTGAGTTCGGATAATCTATTGGTGGGATTCACCAGTAAAAATGCAGCACAGCACCTGTTGCGTCAAGCGGTGGATAAATGGCGTGAATTAAAGTATGTCAAGATGGCTGAGGATTGTTTGATTCATGCGGTGGTTCTGAAAGAAGCAAATATTATGGCCAAGGAGCTGGGGAAAAACATTGTGTATCAGTTTATGGTTGTGCATGATGATCTGTCAGCCAACTCTCTGTCGTTTTGGGAATCGACCAGTGCTTTACAACCATTCACAAGAGAACCAGATACACATTTAATGAATGAAACCAAGCCTTGTGTGGCGGTCCAAGTGATTGATCATGTGCATCGGGCTACGTATATTTGGTCCATTGCTAAATTAAAGCACCGTATCCGACGCATGCGAAGATTATATGATTACACGGATGGCCCATTATTTACGGGACAACATTTCAATCGAGAAGATCCGTTCTATGAAACACCGTGCCCTCGATTTAGCTCGATTGGGTTAGCTCGTGTTCCGCTACGTAATTTAACTCTGCAGTTACATGCTGATAATTATGTCGATGTCTATTGTCGCAACACTGGTAAAGTAATGGGTCAAGTGAGGGTTCTGATCACACCTATTGCACGCTCTGTTTCAAGAAAACAACAATCCGCCAGACCCAACCTGAATATGATCCGACCCAAATCCGGTATGGAACAACAAGGCGAAAAATACTTACTACATATTGGTCAACAGCAAGTGTTTGAAATTCGCATTCAAGAATTACGTGGTGTGGATGAGTCCGATTTTACTCAGGTGCATGCTCAATTTCGTTTATCTTCGTTTGGTAATGTGGAGCGTTATTCAACACCAGACAAAATATATCAAACAGATCCCATCAGTAACTTTCAACATGGTCATATTGTATTTGGTCAATGCCAAACACTCTCAGTCAACATTACAGAAAATATGATGGATGTGATTCTAAATCAAGGTTTGACGATTGAAGTATATGGTCAAGCACAGCCCAATTATTTGTATGGATTGGTGGAGCATGTAAGTAATAGTACACCGGGGACACCAATCAATGAACCAACATCGTTATTTGTTACAAAGGCTATCAACAACAATATCGTGCCAGCAAGTAGACGTGTATCCATTGACAGAAGGTTTTCATTGGAAAAATGTACGTTTGATGGTATCTTGATGGAGGAACGACATGATGTATTGGCTTGGATCCAGATTTGTGAGTTAAATGATGATGGACAATATGTGCCTGTACAAGTCATCAATTCGTACGACAATAAACAACATCAAGACGTCTTCTGCTTAAGACAAGGTTTGCAACGTCGTATTGCATTTACTTTGGGTCATGATTCTGGAAGACAGTTTGAATGGTTAGATATTAACAATGCAAAGATTGGCAATGTTCGACTTGTGGATGCTAAAGGACGTGTGACAGAATCTCCAGCACATGAAGCAGTGCAAATCCAATTATTCACCACACAACAACAGATTACGTTTGAGCGAAATGGGACATCACGTATTACAGCCCAGGGACCGTGGGATAGTTCGTTACATGACTCTTTGTTTCTGAACAGGGTCACTGCGTCAGGACAGCGTATTCGACTCACCTTGAGCTGGCAGATGAATTGTGATAAATGTGTATCACCTCTATGCTTTGATATGGATATATGTGTGCAAATTGGAGCGATGATGTCTAGTTCGACCTCATCGTCTTCGATGTTTCGACAACTCTTACTTGGTAGTGCACCCAATAGTGTGTCGATGAGTAATAAGTCAAGTGGGATGTTTATTGTTCAACTCAAGCCTCCGATGACACGACAGGTACGTGAATTATGGAGATTGAATACGGCCAACAAGTATGTACGAGGCGAGGAATTTATCGGATCATGGAAGCCACGTGGTGTATCGCTGATTACTGATTATCGTACGGCACGACGTCGTATGTTACATAAAGAAAGTGTAGCGGCCTTTCGACATGCCTTGGTGCTGGCTGGACATCCACAAACCAAAGTCATTCAAAGAAGTCAATCCGAGATGTTTACGCTTTCTCAGGCACTGGAGGAAGAAAAGGAAGAAAAGAAGAATGTGAAGAGTGACCCAGAAGCATTGACCCGCAAAGTCATTGACTTGTGGAAAACACAGTTTGGAACACGTGAAGAGGTATGTTTACGTGTAACCGCTCAGTTTTGCTATTATTAACACGTAAAAACATAATAGATTGTATTTAACCAGGATCCACCAAGTATTAATGCGTTAACAACATCCACTAGCACAAGTAGTTTGAATACAATTAGCTCAAATAAGAAATATTCCAAGATTAAATTGACTGCTGATATTCAACAATTACACCCAAGGTATGCTGATATAAAAATATAAAAGAAAGGTTTTATTAATAATTTCTTATAGTGATACAGTGACCAAAAGAGGATATCTGTTACACTCGGAAAACGTGGATGATACTTGGCTAAAGCACTGGTTTGTTCTACGAAGGTAATGAACAATAAGATTATTTTAATTACAGACAGAAATTAATTTTTTTATATATGTGATTAGACCATTTATTATTATTTATGAAGATCAAAATGAAATTGAAGAGTTGGGAGTATTTAACTTGACTTCTGCCCGAGTGGATTATAAGACGGACCTGGAAGAAATGCTTCAGGTAGGAATTGACTGCATGAAAGTATATATAATAGGAGAACTAATATGAGTGTTTGCAGAGAAAATACACATTTGCTATTTATACAAATAACAATGCGTACTTGTTACAAGCCTCGGATTTCGAAGATATGAAGGATTGGATGTCCAAAATTGACCAGTTTTATCCAGTGGATACCCTTGTTATTGCTTAAAATATTGTATATATTATACCTCCCTTATTTCTCCTTACTTACTCAAATATAAACCTCCTAAATAAAAAAGGACTCATATAATTTGGCTTTTTCTGAATACACGTGATAATAATTCTTTCCGATCATTGTTTAATTGTTACCTTAATTTTATTTTTATACTTTCTTCTTTTCTTTTAAAAAACTTTTTTTTAACAAAAAATAACAAAAACCCTAAAAAAAATAAATAAATAACAATGAACCAACAAAGTAATGTTCAAGGATGGCTCATGGACGTACCAGGCTATCGGGAAAATTATCGAAATGAGCGTCGTCATTTGCTAGACATTGAGGAATCAGATGAAACAAGGTAATAACACACCATAAACCTTAAAGGGAGTCATTTTCTACTTTACTAAATACACTTTCTTGCAGCCAGAAAAGAAGACCCTGCTCACTCTTATCCATTAGCTCAGAAGACAGTATCAACTTGGATGACTTAATCAATGCTAATTTCACAACGGATATGGAGGATGAAACTGATTTATCGGCTTTATCTGCATTGGATTTGGATGATTCACATGAAGACTTTTGGAAAATGGATAATGTAAGAACAACTGGGAGACACACAAGAAGGAGAGGGGGTTCTTTATGCTTATTTTGTACATTATTTTTTGCTAGTTTTTAAACCATTTAACACATCCATTCCCACCCAAGGATAAAGGAATCTTTCCGCATGACGACAGTAACAGATCAACTTATGAAGAAGATTTGTTTAGCTCGAAAAATACCAGTCTAGATGACTTGTCGGACTCCTTTTATCATGAAAAGGTATGTCGTTAAATAATGGTGTTATTGTTCTGTCTTTTTAATCTCGTTTATACCCCAATTAAGGTAACCGAGCATGATTTCATGGCAAGTTTAAAGTTATCTTCTAGCTATGGTAAGTGCACGAGTCAATCGCTTAGTACATAATAATTAATTTATTTTATAATAGGAGAGTTTGATAATCCCAGGTTGTTACAGGTACCAGTGTCACCCAAGACATCTCCTATTATTCATCGTGAACGCATGCACCGGTCGGGGAGTATCAGTAGTGAGAATAGTATGAATTCGGCTTCTACAATCACACCACATTACCGTGCTCTCTATCCAAGTACCTCCACTTCTACTTCTTCTATCGGAAGTCATTCCACAGCCGCCAGCTCTTTTTTACCGCGGTCCACTACTTCTAATAAGAACACAACAGAAAGAATCACACAACCTCGATTTAGACCAGCAGCAGCACCACCTGCCAGTCTATCCGAAACCACATCCACAAGGCAGCAAGTGGGTTTAACAAGACGTGCTACACATATACCTGCACCAGCAACTACCTCCACTTCCCCTTCTCCTCATAAAAAGACATTAATAGCATCTCCAAATCGTACAAAATCCACAACACTTGCACATAAAAAAAGCAACCCTACCTTGGGTCGATCAGCAAGTCGTATCGGAGGTGGTGGTGGTGGTAGTCGAGCAAGTCATATTCCAACACCACCTCGTAGTACAACATCCTTGGGTATTTCTTCTATTTTTACATCACAGCAGGAACGACCCAAGACATCCTTGGGTTCTACATTAAAATCTCCTTCCAACTTGCGACGGGCACCCTCTACATTACCAACCTTGACTAAATCCACAGGCTTAAGGTTGCCCACACGTAAACTTGTATAATAAGAAACAAAAAGGCTGTAAATAATTTCCTTTCACATTAATAAATAAAAATTTCATCCCCCATTTCTACAAGCTTATCACCAAAAAAAAAAAAAAAAAAAAAAAAAAAGGGTTGGTTTATTATATTACAAGGACAAAAAAAAATATTATATATGTGTATGTGATTCATCTAATCAGATTTGGCGTTGGCAGAGTCGACCAATTGAATAGCAGTAGGTGGTAAAAATGTAGCAAATGTCAAGTAACTGGTATGACCTCTTGTTTCTCCCACGGTCTTGGAGACCAACATTAAATTAGCGGCTTCTTCTATTTCATTGGCTGTTGGAACAGGTTCATCTTTACTCAACTTTCGCTTAATAGCCACACTATCAACCGAAGGTAATCCCTTTGCTCTTCTCTCTTGTGCGTCCTTCAATGCGTCCGAGAAACTGATCTTTTGTAAAGGAGCAACCGAATGCTCACGAATCAAGCATTCGTACATGGTGATATCGATGAATCCATTAGCCTCCAAGGCAGTGACAGTTCGTGCGACTTGTTCAATACATGGTGAGAAACAACAAATTTTACCGGTTTGATCCTGCTTGAACGCTTCTTTGGCAGATGCAACAGCGTCCCAAGGAGCTGGTAAATCTAAAAACACGGCATTGACAGCATCCTTCATCTGGAAGCCTTCTTTACACACATCGCGGTGATGCATTTGAATAATATCGCCGTATCCATGGTCGGCAAATTCTACTTTGGCGAGGTTGACACGTTCTTGATGATATTCGAACGAATAAAGTTTACCGTGAGGTGCAATGGTACGTGCAATCGAGTGTGAAAATGAGCCTGAACCGGTACCTGATTCGATGACATTGACACCGGGCTTCATTTCAAGCATGGTGGTGATGAACGAAATATCGGCAATATAAAGAATTTGTGTACGATGAGGAAGAACAAGTGTCCAAAGTTCGGGTGTAGGGTGAAGTAAATACACAAAGCCTCTGTAATTGGAAGACACCATCTATTTTTTTTTTAACATGTCAGTCTATGTGGCTGCACGGTTCAATCCACCTTTTTTTTTTTTTTCGGTTACCTTGGAGCCAAATTGTTTGCCGATAATGTCATTGTGATGAAAGACACCGAAACGGTTATTGAAAATACCGTTTTCGGAAATGTAAATAGGTGTCATATTATCTCTTGTCTACATTGAAAGGTAAGCCCGTGGAAAGTGATACAAGTGCATTGTGTTTATTTACCATGTAGACAATGACAAGATCGCCTGCTTCAATAAACTTTTTGTATCCACTGAAACTCATTTATGCGAAGTTGTAATTATCAAAAAAGAATGTAATGAACACTTTTTTTTTTTTTTTTTTTTTTTTTTTATAAAAAAAAAAAAATGGTTTTTGAATTTTAAGGCTCATAAGCCACCATGTACCTACCCCGTGACTTTTCAAAGACAGGTCAATGCATGAGCTCTCAGGCACAGGAACGCTTTTTTAATTATTATCCAATCAGAAAACCTCTCACTCCTCATACCTGAACAATAGACTTCGTGGTCTGTATGAGACCGTCAATGACGCGTATTTAGCCATAGTTGTACTTTTTACATTCACAGTTTAATATATTAATGTAATACTGATATAAAACGGGTAAAATAAAAATACGCACATGGCATATTCAGCTGGGACATGTTAATTTAGTTTAACTTGTATCCGTCGACAATTACAGATAAATTTACAAAACTGTATACTTACAATAAACTATTTGTATTACACATGAAAAACATACCCGAAGTGAAAAAAAAAAAAAAAAAAAAAGGTTTTACAATCCATTTTTCATCTTCATCCTATTGTATGAGTTTTTGAGGCTATTCACGTTTGCATAATTACTGAAATAGCCAGCCTCGCGTCCCATGTCGAAACAAGCTTGCCAATTCATTCTCCCATTCTTTTTTTTGAAATCGTCGGTTACTTTTTTAGCCCATTCCATATCTGACATTTTTCCCTTCGCTCTGGTAGTAATCTTAGTTGGGGTTGAGCACTTACTGCTATCATTGTTGCTGCAACCGGCTTCTCTATCCCCTTCTATGTTTAATGTAGAGTCTTCTGGTGCGTATTTATTTAAATATGTTTCGGCATAACATAATCCATCAATAGCCAAAGAGCGTATCCGTTTCGTATCTCGTTTATCCTCTTCCAGAGCCCCCAGGATTCTTTTATATTGGTACAAGCTGTTTTTACAAACTTTCAACAAGAGTTCATCATGATGAGATGCCTGTTCGATAGTCTTATTTTTGATATCATATAACATTTGTACAGTGGCATCATTTTTATGCTCCAAGCCAAGCGGAGTTACTTCTTGTGAGATGAGAACATAAGCCAGTGCAGCTAGTGGTGGTAAAGGTGCAGTAAGGAATTTCTGAAGTATAGTTTTGCTAATCACACAAAGGTCTTGAGCCCAAAAATCACAGGGCAATTTTTTCATGAAGGGTGCTTTAGTCGTTTCGGTGAGCATCCTGGCTATTCCTTCTTGCACTTTATCGATAGATATGGTCAATACGACAGGCTCTACATGGTACTTGTCGATAAGGTTCCCACACATTTTTATAAGGTGTTGTGTTTCGAGCTTATTGAGAATATTTGGTGTTGCAACTACAACAGGCGGTAAACTTTCTGTGGGTGATACAGTAGGAACGTAAACCACATAAGCACCGTGATCTTCAGTCGGATTGCTAGGACTGTAAACATAACAGCCAACAGCACTTTGACCTGCGATTCGAATATTTTTTTTAAAAAAAACAGGAATAGAACGACTTTTATAGTTGTCAAGTTACCAATTAAAACTTTCAGAATTAAGTCCATGACTTGTGGATTTCGGAGCAGAACTTTTGTCATTACCCAATGTAAATGTTTTAACCTGGAAAAAAAAAAGAGAAAGGAGCAGCTTGAGAAAACATTGTTGTCAATGGCTCGCGATATCATACAAAAAAAAACAGTGGTCACATCAATCAAACACTGAAACATTGTATTTTTGGTGCTGTGACTTTGATACTGCTCGTTTCGATCTCTTTCAAGAAGGATGAAGTTGAATGATAAAAGTAAGTATTGACTGATTCTTTCATTGAAAGCAGGAAATGGCTGCTAAGATAAAAAGTTGAGCTATCCCTGATAATGCTATCGCCAAGGCAGATGGCGTTGTATATCAAGACATCATTGACCTAAGTTGTTAAACAAAAATGCACTAAGAACAAGCGCGCCATAACGATCCTTTCTTGCTTGTCATTTTGATGGTTTTTCTTTAAATTGGAAAAATCTAATCTATGAAAATATTGCACAGTAATCTGATTTTGTTTCTGGTGCAGACATGTTTATATATAATCCATAAACCTTCTTCTTTACCTCCTCTAAATTAAAATGACAGGCTCTTTTATCAATAAAATCCGCAAAGAAAAACGACTTTAAATGTTAAAAAATATCGCTATACCAATATGATTTCCTGTTCTTGTCGTTCATTTATTACCGACAGCTCCGCAATTATAAAGCACGGTGATGAACCCCTTACCCAAGTTAAGAAAAAAGAAGAACATCTCGCACCTCGTATTAGATATTCTAACTTGTAGCCTAAGCGTGGCAAGATTGCCTAACGGGAAGCACCTGTCTAAGAGACTCCCAAGGACAATCAAAACATCGCAAATGATGATTTCAAGCACCGCGTACAATCCCTCTTCAATTATGCAAAACAGTAACAGACTGCTCTATCAGAAAAAAACGAAAGGAAACTCATTGTTTTGTAATTTTTGAACAAGGAGAGGATATAGAGTTGAAGTGAGCAGATTTTCACCCGTTTGATGCTAATTTTGGGCAGCAGCCTTCGGTTAAAGCTTAAACGAGGCCATGAAAGTAAGATGCAAAGGGAGCAGATAAATTCGAGATCGCTCAAAAAATTAATGAATTTATAGTAAAAAACTACCTTAGGTAATCAGATGTAGACTTGTTGTTTAACTTATATCTCCTTTGATTTCAGGAAAGAAACTCAGAAAATACGGCATTGTTTAAGAAATATCAACTCTTGCCTTAGGTCTGTACACGGTTTAAAGTTAATCGTTTTTTTTTTTTTTTTTTTTTTTTTTTTTTTTTTTTGTAGTTTGATATAAAATTCATATGAAAGTGTTAAAAGGACAGTAATAAAAAACTTTTATATTCATGATCAGTCTAAATGTAGCAAATAGTTAACCAAGAAACATTGCTTACTTAATTTAACCCCTACCACTGATCAGGAAAATAAGTTATCGGGTTTATTAATTAATTAGAAATTCTACACATGGGATTCGATGAGATGCTCAGTTCTTGTCCCTGCTAGATGAACAACCATTTTGATCTCTGTCATGCCAAATATAAACTCTATGGTAACATCCATACGAGTACCTGGTTTTACATTGGGTAATAAGGGCATCTTGATAGGAAGCTCTGCCAACTTGACAACTGAATCCTTGTCTGTAACTTGCCTTGGTATCACATCACTATCGGAAGCATATAGATCCGCTGTTTTATATACGTATGCTTGTTAGTAGTACCCTGTGATTTTAAATAAGATACTCACCTTCGGTATGCTTTGGATAGACAACCCAGAAGGATCTCTTAATACTTTGGTCAATGAAAACACGCTGTCCTTTGTGAGCAATAACATCAAACCTAGTTGAGCATCTTTTGATACCGTCCTTGGTAATCACTGCGCTTGATTCAGGATCCAATCCTTGTTCAAATGGCAATCTTGTTCTTACACCGTACGTTCGTCTTAATAATTTACTCGTAACAAGGTTTGGTTTTAATAAATGATATACAGCGCCTTGTGCCACAGCCAATTCACCTCTGGGTGGCATAGCTATCTCACCCACAAGTCCGTGAAATTTCTCTCTTAGAATGTCATACAAGTACTCCGAACAGCCAAATCCTCCTACAAGAAAGATGGCCTGTACGTATTGATCGACTTGGGCTAATTGCTCTCTTACAAGTTGGACCACTCTTTTTAAAACGGGATGAAAAACAAGGTCTCTCAATTCAGTAGGGCGAAATATCAGCTGGTGATCGTCGTTTAGAAATTCGGGTTGAATGTATTGCAATGCTCCAGCTGGTACAGGTATCAGATACACGTCTGTCTCATCTCCTCGATAATTTGGCTATACGTATAAAAAAAGGGGGGGGCGGTTGAACAATCTAGATCACTGCGACCCATTTTCAAGTTTCTTACCTTGATGGTCTCAATAAATGTATCCATCATCATTTCAAACATACAAGAAGGTATATCACCATTACTCAATTTTGATCTTAGTAAGAGGCTCATGTTTTGATCGATAAATGCACTCCCACACATGGCACCATTTCCTCTAGTGACTTCACTTAGAGTTCTAGGCGGTGTTGCATCTTGAATCAAACTTTCTTGTTCCATCAGTGTAAATTTTTTATAGAATATAATGTCAAGTTATGATTGAGAATAGGGGACTTACTAGGTAATTAAATCCACAGTGCCTCCACCTGCATCGACAATCATGAATATGTCACCATCCGATAAATTCCAGGATTGATACTTGTTTTCGCAATAAGCCGCGGCTGCTTCTGGTTCGCTGATCAATGCTAATCGATGGATGGGATCGTCCTCTTGCAAAATACCTGCTTGCACCATGGCTTCTCTCATCAATGCTTTGGATTCATCAGACCAAATGGCAGGCACCGTCAAACACTGGGTTTTAGAAGGGGGTTAGGAAATAGTTTTACTATACCCACAATAGGAGATGGAGCTTACATATCGGTATTGGCATTGTTTGTATGCATGCAGTAATTGAGTTTTGAGTAACTGTTCGTAGATGTGATCATGAAACATTCTTAGATAATCAGCAATGACATCCACATGCGTCTTGTTATCAGGCAGACGGATTTCCTCAGTGATCAGCGCTAGTTTAAAATACTGCAGTAATGTGCCATCATTATCGGGCTTTTATCATATACAGGTTTAGTTTGCGGGTTATGGTATGATTTTTTTTTTTTTTTTTTTTTTTTTGGTCTTGTTTTACCCGAAGTGATTGTAACCTGGCACCTTTTCCCCAGTCTAAAAGTCTACCGTTTTTTTTATAGTAGAGTAAGGAAGGCACTTTGGCATAGGATCCATTACTCTTGGGCCAACGGAATATATCATGAACTTCTGCGGTATCTGCTAAAGCGTAGCAACAACCCTGTTTAAAGCGTATGTATTAGTCAGTGATATATATATAAAAGTATTTTCACTTACGGAATAAGTGGTGCCTGGTGAAGAAGAAGAAAATGTTTTAATAAAGAAGGTGGGTTACTTTTTTTTTTTGGGGGGTTTACCAAAGTCAATGGAGACAATGACTGGATAGTCTTGTGTCATGAGCGAACAAAAAAAGAAGAGAAAAACAAAAGGGAATGATTTCATTTATTCGGGTGATACAAAGCGTCACGGCTTTTTTAGCTACAGCACATGAGATTTTTTGATTTAATGCACGCGATGCCAAGGCCAATGAGATGGACTTCAAATGATGACGTTGCATTTAATTCGATATTTAACCATTCGTGTTTTTTCCGGATTTTTAATCTTTTTTTCTTTTTCCCCCTTTATTTTTTTTTTTTCTACATATTATAAACTAATATAAAATAAAGAAAGAGAGAGAGAAAGAAAAGAAAAGCGTTATTACTTATACATCTATTTATGAACCATTCGATAATCAGCTCAAGCCCATCCAGTAGTATTCACATTATTTCCACCAGCATTACCACGACCATGTCGACAAGAAATTGCTCAAATAAGCAACAACAACAACAACAACAACAAAAGAAGGTCAAGTCGTCTTCTTCTTCTCCCTCCTCCTCTACGCGATGGCTCCATGGGGGTGGTCATGAACAAAAGAGTGATATCTGGACAAGTACTAATTATACCGAAGAAAGACAGCGTATTCGAGAGTTTTGGTTACACCTCTCTGAAGCAGAACGTCGTTCGCTTGTCAAAGTTGAAAAGGAAGCTGTTTTACGGAAAATGAAAGAACAGCAACGGCACTCGTGCAACTGCTCTGTTTGTGGCAAAAAGAGGTAATTTTTATTATTTTTTAGGTTGATAAGAAGTTTTTTTGTAACTGACCTCCTGCGGTAGAAGTGCCATTGAAGAGGAATTGGAAGTGCTGTATGACGCTTACTACGAAGAATTGGAACAATACGCCTACCGTCAACAACATAATTATACCACCGTCATTCGACGCAAAAGTACTAATATTCGTCCCAAAGACAATGAAGACGATGATAATCTATCGACAAAAAGTAATCAAAGTGAAGAACTTTCAAATACCCTCACCGTACAAGGAAGTATCATTACTGTTGCCGATGATCTCCTAAAGAACGACGGAAAAAAGTTTTTGGATATGATGGAAAGACTAGCAGAACGAAAAATGAGAAAAGAACGAGAGGTCGCAGAGTCTGATGATGATGATGATGATGATAATGAAGACGAAGAAGACGATGACGATGATGATGATGAAGAGGATGATGATGATCACGATGAAGAGGATGATGATGATGATGATGAAGAAGTAAAAAAAAAAAAAGAATAGAATCCTATTTCATTGTATCATATTCATTGTAAATCTATTAGGACTCCAGAACAGAAGAACAGCGTATGGAAGAAGGGAGAAAGATGTTTCAAGTGTTCGCTGCACGTATGTTTGAACAACGAGTACTGACCGCTTATCGAGAAAAGGTAGCACAAGATAGACAAAAACGCTTAATTGAAGAATTAGAAGAAGAAGATAGGCAGCGTCAGGAACGTGAATTAAAAAAACAACAAGACAAGGAAAAAAAGAGAGACAAGAAACGGTAATTAAACATTCACCTTCCATTGACCCTCTCTAGCAATAATTGAAAACTTTCTCTTTTTCATAGTCAGCTCAAGTTACAACAGGAAAAGGAACGATTGGAATTAGAAGATTTAAAACGACAAGAAGAATTAGCTGCAAAAGCAGATCGAGATCAAAAGTTAAAAATGGAGCGTCAAATCAAGGAAACAGAACGATTGAAGCGTCAGCAAGAAAGACGTCAAAAGGAAGAGGATAGGTTACGGAAAGAGGAAGAAAAAAAGAAGCGACGTTTAAAAGAAGAAAAGGCTCGTCTTGCAGAAAAGGAATCTAAGCGTAAGCAAGACCAGTTAAAAAAGGATCAACAAGAACGTAAAAAGGCCGTTACTACCGTAGCCGCTGTCGTGACTGCTACCGAAAATGCTTCTTCTGCAGCCGCTGATGCTGCCATGCTTGACCTTGTAGCCGAAAAAGATGATACCACACCCAGCGCTATTAGTCCCTCTATACCAACGTTATCCCCCACTGACCAAGTAGACCCCCCTCATCACCATGTCTTGACAGACCATAAGACAGCCATTGCACCCATTGGTCAACGCCGTACCTCTTTAGCAGGCCCCATCGGAAGTCCTGTTCGATCAAGGTCGTTACACCAGAATAATATGCAATATGTGGTTAACGATTCAGAAACTCAGCATTCGTTCTTTTCCAACTTTTTATTTGGACAGGCACCTGTTCGAGGTGAGCTTCATATTCATTAGGCTTTTTTAACATTTGCATTTTTCTGATTACATAATAGAGGAATCATTTAATACGGGCAGACGCGTATCCAATGACGGCAATATGCGATGGTCAAATGGATGGACTCCATTAACCGCACTCTCCGACAATGTGCATGGTAAATTATTCGGCGACGTCCTTGTAAGTTTTTCTTTTTTTTTTTTTTAGAAAAAAAAAAATGTAAGGCTTGTTAAGTTGATAAGCAAAAAAAAAAAAAAAATCATTATAGGCCAGCGATCGAAATTCCTTGATTTTAGAAAGAAGCCGAATCAGTTATTTGAAATTAGATGAACTAGCGCAAGCCAAATTTTTCATCATCCCACCTTTTCATACACTGGATCAATTACATCGCATGTTGCATGATTTATTTTACGACATGTTAATTGATGTGCGAGAATTATATCAGGTTCTTAATCAGTTTCCTGCCAGTGGATTAAAATGTTATTATAATCAACATCAACAGTGTTATATTGTGCAGTATCATCCTCTTGTTCCCATGCGTTCTACCTCCTCTTTATTACCTTCCAATAATATGATGATGGTATCCCCTCCCCCACTACAACCGCAGCATTCTCAATTACCCGCATATCATCATAATATATAAAAACCCAAAAATAAAATTTATAAACATGACACAAACGTAAGTGGGCAAAAAAGAAAAAAGAAAAAAAAAAGCTTATTTTATTGGTTCCAATACTGGTTTGTATTTCCAGTACGATAATGTTGTTGCTGTTGCTGTTGTTGCTGTTGTTGGTAACCAAACATGGGAGATTGTCCAAAGTAATTAGTAGATCCATAAGCTTGAGTACTGGCAGCGGGTGATTTAGCAGCAGCTGCGGCAGCGGCAGTGGTAGGGACCGATTTTTCAGGTGATTCGTTGCCTACGACAGGCACTTGAGGCGAGCCATAAAATTGGTTAAAGCCGCCATATAATTGTTGAGTTTGACTGTAAGGTGAACTATTTAAATAAGGAGACGAAGTAGTGGTCTTTTGTTGTTGACCATAGACAGAGGTAGGGTACATGTTATTTCTGCCGTTCATGAACGCGTTGGCACCACTGGTTTGTGCTTGAGGCTGTTGACCGTAGGGAGAATAGGCGTTGAATTGATTAGGCATATAATAATAAGGATAGAACGATTGCTGTTGTTGTTGTTGAGGTGTTTGGTTATACAATGGTTGTTGAGAATAGGTGTGGCTGCCAAGATCGGTCTTGTCCTCTTGACCATAATAATTGCTAGATCCATAATCATTAGCATTGAAGGAAGGATTGTAGTCTTGGATACCAAACTGTTGGTACTGTTGTTGTTGGTTGTACAAGTGTTGTTGCTGATGGTGTTGTTGCTGTTGTTGATGATGATGTTGCTGTTGTTGTTGTTGTTGATATAAGTGTTGGTCGATAGGGGGTTGAGTAGTGGTAGATGAGGTGGTGTCGGTTGTGTTGGAGGTAGAGGGTTGTTGTTTCACAGAATTCAAAATGTCTGCAACACTAGGATGACTTGAACTACTATATATGGTAATAAAATATTAACGAAAAAACGTGGAGTTATTTTTTTTTTTCAAGAAACCTACGTTGTTTCTGGGGCTTCTTGTAAACTTAAGCTGCCAAAATCTACCGAAATTTCTTTTTCGATCACTTGAGAAGGTGCAACAGAGGCAACGGGGGTAACAACGGGGGCAGCGGTGGGTGTAGCAACAGTGGGTGCCACGGCAGCGGGTGCAGCAGCAGTGGGTGCAGTGGAAGGAGGAGGAGTGACGGGTTGTTCTTTTTCCAGCACTACCACTTCATCTTCTGTCTTGTCTAATAAAGTCG
Source organism: Mucor saturninus (assembly GCA_016758985.1). Taxonomy (NCBI): domain Eukaryota; kingdom Fungi; phylum Mucoromycota; class Mucoromycetes; order Mucorales; family Mucoraceae; genus Mucor; species Mucor saturninus. Next base: position 3,468 of record JAEPRD010000254.1, on the reverse strand, counting down.
GTAATTGAAGAGGTTGATCCCATTTCGAATCTGAGGACAACCATGCGTCATCTACTTTTTGAAGCTCTGGTTCATGATGTGTTTGTGTTTTTTCTTCTTCTTTCACAGGTTCAGCCTCTACCACAGGCTCCGGTTTTGTGCTATGGATACTTTTGTCTTAGAAATTATTATTTTTTTGCCGATATGTGTGTGTACTTACTGTAATAAACTAGCCCAGGTCTTTGCACCACCAGCATTACTTGTTTTGGTAGAGGGAGAGGGAGTTGATATCTTTTTAGGAGTTTCAGCAATACTAATAGGATCCTTTGATTGACTCCAGGCATCATTTGTATTCCAGTTATCCTTTGAATTCCAGCAGCTATCGTCTAATTTTTTACTTTGCCATGTGCTAGTCTGTGTAGGCTTTTGTCGTGAGTTTGCGGACGGGCGTTTTGTACTTGTTGGTGTTGCTGAGGATGATGCTGCGCTGACTCGAGAAGAAGAAGCCGCAGGTCTTGTCACAGCGGGAGGATATGAAATTGTAGTTGTCGAAGATGTCGAGACTTCTAAAGTTGCTTTGTTGGCTGCGGCTGCTTCCTTTTTCGATTTTTTTGTCTTTACCTCACCCCATTGGCTAGCATGACCTTTTTTTTTTTTTTTTCCTCATGGTGTTACTCACAATATTTCTGTAGATGCAACAAAAAAAAATTACCTTCACTAATACGGTCAATAGCCAGCTCTAAATCCCCATCCGCATCTTGAAGCGTAAATAAAAGATCTTCTTCTGTCCATTCTGTAAATAATTCCCTTAAAGTAGATAATTGTGAAGTGTACTTTGATTTAAGTTTCTTGAAATCACTTTGTGCTCTTTCTGATGTGCTCATTTTTTAATGTCTTTTTTAAATGTAAAGGAAAGAAAAAAGAAGAAAATAAAAATAAACAAGAAAAAAATTATATAGTCAAAACTCAATTTTTGGGAAAAACAATGACGCAAACAAATAATTTTTTTCCCTTTTCTTTTTTGCTGTCAAAATTTAGGATCTACAATAAATGACAATCATAGTTTCACCACTTATCCCCATTTCATCTTTTTTTTTCATTATCATCTTTCCTTTGTGTGCTCCCCTTTTTAGCGGAGGGGATTCATTAGCAGTAAGAGAGAAAGATTTAGATATGATAAAGGGAAGCGGGGGGTGTTTTAATTAAAAAAATAGAGGAGATCATTTTTGCTCTTTAAATTCAGACATTGGAGATACCCTTTGATTTTCCCTCATTGCATTAATTACATCTTGCATGATAATACGCATCCATTATCCTTACCCGGGCATTTTTATTGTGGCCATCCAAAAAAAAAAATGAAATACACCCGGTTACTTTATTCCACGCAGAAGTTTGCAGTGACAATGATTCATTTTATTGTGAATTTATACCATCCGTAGCTACGCAACTACATCACCATAAATTACACTTCAAATTCAGCCATATTGTCTTGGTACGCGCATGTCTGTGCATGCTCATTATGTAAAGGAGATTTTCGTTCATAAAAAGCTCATACTTGCGCCTCTAAACTGCAGTTCATTTCACCAGTGTCTGTGTACTGTAACCATAGTTAGGCCATATTTAAAAAAAAAATTCGTTTGTTCTAGAACCATAATATTCTATTGTATTGAAGCTTGGATCCAAAACTATTCATTTTTGTTGTCCGTGGTTTTTAAATTAATGAAGAAAGAAAAAAATCACTCTTTTCATGATAGGCTGGGCGAAAATTAAAACAACAATAAAATACAGTATGTATTTCGTCCCAAAAGACTCGACGATCCGAGATATTCATTTGATTTTCTCGATGCATACATTTATTATTTTCTTACAGGTACAACACATACATTGATTGACATTGCCAATAAGAACAAATTTTTTCTTTGACACCGAATAGGAACCACTTAGGCATTAAAACCATGCATATTTTTTTTACCCTTAAAGCAAAAAAGGAGGAGGGGTATTTATTCCAAAGATTATGTTAAAATTCCTACATTGCCCCCAAATCGAACAACGATGTATTTTTAATTTTTTTGAAATCTGGCGTAATAATAAATAAAATAAAATCTTTGTATTGGATCAATTGCAAACATTACCCTCCCCCCAAAAGGAATGGAAAAATATCAGCTATTTGACCCTGTGATTCTTTTTTTTTTTTTTAATAGGAACGATAATTGACAAGCATGCAAATAGAGAATTAAAATATAAAAAAATCGGACATGCAGGATTTCATTTCAATATGTATTCATCATTTCACGTAAAGATACATGATAAGACCATCATCAAGCTTGAAGACGCATCACTTGAAGACCAAACACAAAGAAGGTGCATTTTCATGTGAACAGAATATCATTTTAAAGATCAGCCTGTCGTACTTTAGATTAGGGCTATTTTTCAAGACAGACTTTTACTTTCAGACATCAGCTTTACCTGTTTTGGACAAAATAATAGTGCAGGAGTAACTCAAGGTGTGGTGCTTTGTGTTGTAGTTTATCACTAAGGCATTAAAACCTTGGAAGCCTGTCATCGTCACTTGAAATGTCTTGTGAAATGAGAAACATGCTCTTGGCTGCCATAATATTACTATTCCTGAAATGTACAGTTATTGCAAAATAACACCGAAAAAAGATCGGTGTTTTAGAGACATTCTAAGTTTCTTGTCTTACATGCACTCTCGTCTTACATGCATAGGAGTTAGATGATTCCAAAAGCTGAATATGTAAAAAATGAAGCTTACTAGAGAATAAACTCTTTTGACTTACCCAGTGCTAGGATTAGGCTTACAATATTTTCTCTCTTTCTTCCATTCAACCATGTTACATTTTACTGACCCGTGGATACGGACATGACGGTTTTTATTTAAAGCTTGCTGTTTGCCTCACCGTAGTTTATTCAATTTATTTTAGCCATCTTGAAACTGTAAGACTCAAAAAGTAAGGGCATGATAGCAATGGCGTACTGCGTATAATTGATATACTGCTGAGGGTAATGTAGTTTTGTTGAAGGGATGTTGGGTGCAACATCCTTGGTTTCTTAATAAATATTTCGTACATTTTCATTCCTTCTACGGTACCGGAATTATGATATTACTTTTGTCTTATTAAGCGACATGTGTCATCATTTCATTGGTATGAAATAAAAGTATCTCTTTTACCTTGGATCTATTGTATGGAATCGTAAGTACTCTGTTAACTTCTTGTAATCGAAGTCTACTTAGTTTAATAATGGCTTAAAGTCGATCTTTCTTGCAAACGAAACACTCCAAGTGTGTCCGTCTGAGTTTATAAAAATCAGGAATATTTTGCCTGCCTGGCTCTGGGGGCACACCGACCACTAACTTTTAATTTTATTAGTTTTGATTTCAAACACTAGCCAATAGTTTTAAATCTGATTGGTTAATTCAAACGACAAGATATGCGCAAAATACGTACTGATCTGTGTATCATTTGGATA